>UELX01003438.1:0-23343 GCA_900480035.1 Eupelmus urozonus | reverse complement strand
GCAACATTGAATCTGATGACTGTAACATAATCATAAAATAATATATTTTACATAAAAAGCATAGATATATAAAAACTATAACACGTTACAAATATCTTACGTCTGTCTGAGTATCTTGTTCAATTTCTTCAACGTAAATTGGAGACCATAATCACCTCGCCACCACCCACCATTTTGCTTATTTACATTTGTGATTATAGTGTGTTTAACTAAAGTAAATTCGTCGTCTCTTCTTACTTTATAATCATACAACGCTTTAACAGTAAATTTTGAAACAAAAGTAGTTGGATCCATATAACCTGGAATACCGTATACTGATCCATCGTCAGTATCCTAAAAGAAATTTAACAATGAGTAATATACTTATATTAGGGCTTTTAAATATTATTACAGTGAACAAAACTTACTAAGCCTCTTTGCCTCACAATTTCCTGATTAACGGGGTAACTTAACTTGATTTTTTTATACAATGGATGACGTTCGTAATAATTAACTAATTCAACTAAACTTTCAAATTGCACAGTGCCGATTGTATATAACCGTCCTTTAAGTTTAATTCGACAGTGCTTTATTTTATTCTCTGCTCTATAAATATAAAAAATAAAAGGATTAGAAAAATAGGAGAATGAAAAATAATTGATTTAATAAATTAATTATTTTTTTATACATAAGTGGTACCTGAACGATATTGCATAACAATTATTTTCTTTTTCACTTGGTCTAACTAAAAATGCCCCATCAGTAGGCATTCTCTTTAACATTTCTTCTGCAAACGTTCTTGAGCATTCTGCGTGCCACCATTCTTTTTCTTCATGTTTACTTGGTTGTGGTACTGGTTCTTGTAACGTTATTAAAAATTCCTAATAAACAATTAATAAAAACATTAAAAACCATTGTTAATTTGATAACATATTACTACTGAACTAATTTTTTCGTAAAAATTCTTTATTATTGTAGAAAATAAAGATAATTAAAAAATACATAAATTGTTGAATTTACATAAGTACAACTAAAATACGAACTACAAAAAAAAAAGTAGCACATAGATTGATGTGTGATTTGGTAGGTGTATCGTGTAGGTGTAAATAAAAAAGATAACTTTAATATATCTCATACGCCATTTAAATTCTTTTGATTAACAAAAGAGGACTATGAACGGGCAAGAATTAGAAAGTTACGAACGATAAAAAAAATGTTGATAACAAAAAGAAAACGGAACTGAACACTCGTAAATATCTAAAGCTTAGACTTATTTACCTTATACCCGTCGTCTGTCGTAATTCATCTGTGTATAATTTTGAAACACATTAATGTTGTTTAATTATCTAGAGTGTTTGTTTTGTACTAAGTTATTTTCCAAAATCTGTATAGTTCATAATTATTTTTGAAAGTGAAACTGTTTATGCATGCAAAATTTTGTAACTGTACATTAAAAGCTTGCTTGCATTGCTGTTTAATTATGTTAATTTTTAGTTAGTGTACATAGAGCCAGCACTATTTGCTACTATGCAAACTTTTTCCATTTATAATTAATTAATAATTAATAAAAACAAATTAGTCATTCTTTACCTGACTTCTCAAAGGATGATTGCGATAATAAGTAATAAGACTGTATAAGCTGTCAAAGCAGTGTGTGTCTATTAGATAAAATTGAGTTTGACCCATTTCTTGTTTTAATTTTATTCTACAGTGGTTAACTTTTCCTTTTCTCCAGAAGGAAAGACAATAGTCTCCAACAAAAGTTACACATTGTCTAACCAAAAAAGTTCCATCGCCCAAATGCGAATATCTTTTTAGGATTTCCTCAGCTTCTTCCCTGCCGCGGGCTAGTTTACCATGGAACCACATTTCTCCAAAATGTAATTCATCATTTGGCACTCCCTAATGGTAAAATATTACTGACAAATTAGTTTGAATACATAAAGAACTATTGTGATTTTTAGGTCGCATAAAAAAAATGCTCTTTTTTAAGAAATTTGCTATTGTCTACTACTGAACTAAGTAGCATTTATTAAACCAAAGACTCCTATTCGAACATAAATTGAAATTATTATATTTCTGGGCGAAAAAAATGAACATTTTTTCTATTTTATGATATTATTTTTAAGAACAGAAATAGTAAATGCCTTTTAAAAGAAATAATTTTTCGTTCAATGTTACATTTTCTTTCAAAAATAAGGAAAATTTTGGATCTAATTACAATTTATTATTTTTGGTGTTTAATTTAAGTTAAAAACAGTTTTTTCATAATACGATTTACAAAATTAACAAAAAAATACATACGTCTCCTGGACTTCTAACAACAGTTTCTTCATCATCGTCTGGCTCCTGCTCTTGTGCCCTCGAGAACGTGTCGGTGTAAAACAGTTTCTGCTGCGTTAACACGAAAAAGTGAGGGTTCCATTCTCTGTCAACGGGATCCTCCAAATACAGTATGCCATTTTTGACTGTGTTCCTCAAGTCCATTTCTTGCCTGCTCTCATCATTTCGCACCACAAAGGAGCTCTCGTCGACGCCGTCTGGTAGCTTTTTGTGCTTGAGCAGAATCTTGCGGCGCAAGGAGTACGGCGATGGCAAACAGGACTCATTCTTGTCGACCGGTTGGACCAGCAACATGTCGCCAAACACCTCCTGCATAGCCACGGCCATTTTGCGCTGTTGTGGTAACGTACAGTTATCCTCAATAGAAAGAATTACAGGGTATCTAAAAAAAAAAAAATAATTTTTCATTAAATCAATAAGTCAAGAATTTTTAAGCCGTAATATGCATTTCAAAAACTCATTTATGAAATTAACTTACTCAGAAGTAGCAAAGGCATGTTCTTTGATAGTTTTAATTACATCTAAAAATTTAATTTTCGTTGTCAAAGTATGTCCATGAAATATAAAAGGCATTCCATCAGGTCCATCCCAACAATCCAGTTCTATACATCTACATCCAGCTCTTAGAGCCCTTACATATGCTTGACAACTGCTTTCACTACTTATTTGATCTCCCATCAAGTAACTAATTATAAAAAAATTAATTTATTATATTTTATATTTTTTGTAAATAAATAAATTAATTAATAATCGTAAACATTACGTATTATGTGATGAAGCAATCCAATAATGTGACATCGGTCGTGTCATGTCATGGAAGATTTGATCATATTTACAATCCCAGATTTCGTTTTGTTTTGAAAATAAGAAATCAACAAATTCTGAAAAACTAAAATATGGCTCTTGTATATCTCTTTGAGGATCTTCTAAATAATCGCGAATAAAACGAGAAACTTCTGTTTCACTATTTCCTAAGGAATCTTGCTGTTCTGCAAGTAGAAAGTTTTGGAATTCTTGCAATGTCACAATCATTTGTGAATTTGAATAACTTATTAATCTTGTCCAATCTGTCAAATTCTGCAATAAAATCAAATTTATTAATTATTCTGATAAGGTTTGATAAACAATATATTTGAAATTAAATATCTATACTCACATTTGAATCAAACATAAGTTTATGATAAAGTGTTACAAAATCATCAAAACCCAATTCAGTTCGATTTTTAGTATCAACTTCTTGAAAAACTTCCCTCAATTTGTTTGTAGCTATTTTACAATTGACTCTTGGAAGAAAAGCTTTAACATCTTTTAAAGTTACCCTGAAATTAAAATATTTCATTTAAAAAACAGTTTCTTTGAGAATAAATAATTTTAATACATACATTTCTCGAGAATTTTCCATGGCATAAAATTCTTTTCTCAGCCATCGTTCAACTTGTAATGGATATGGAGCATGTACAGTATCTTGTACTAAGTGCCTAAGACCTTTAACCCATAATTCACATTCTTTTTCACTTAGGGCTAAAATATATCGTTTGTTTAATTCAGATAGAAAATAAGTTATAACTTTTAAAAATTTTTAATTTTTTTTTTATTTTAATTACCTGATATTGAAAGAGTCTTAAGTCTAAATTCTGAACCATAGTAGACAACAAAACATCTTGAATTATCAATTCTTTTAGCATCTTCAGGCCATTTTTCAAAGTCCTTTGAATTTTTTCCAGTCCTGATTTCTTTTACTTCTCTTATATCCACTGCAATAAATAAAAACTTGAAAATACAATATAACTGTAATAATGATATAATAATATAGTATGAATAAATTACCTGAACCATCAAAAGGTCGAGAAGTAGTACTTCTTGCCCAAACAATTTGTCTAGTTTCTCTGCGTATCATTAAAGTTTTCTTCTCTGGTCTTTTTCTTGGAAAGAACTTGGTGACCACAGTCCCTCTTTCGAGCTGACTAATGATCTGCTCCATTTCAGGAATTATTCCGTTCATTTTGTTGGTTTATTTCATAAGCCACTTAGTTTAATAATACTGAAATAAACAATAAATATAATTATTAATTCCTAATAATTTTTGAAAAAAGTTCTCATAAAGTATTAAGTTTGTGAAACTAGAAGTGAAAAATAAAAAAAATTACTGTATGTAACAAGTACAATACATTATAACTTAAAAAGAAAAATTTAGAATTCATTTTATAATATCTTTTATGCTTCCATATTTATTGATGCCAATACAATTTAAAATTTTTCAATTCAAATTAAAGCAAGTATGCTAAAATAAATATTTTCATTTATTATTAAAAGATGAAGCCAATTGAAAAATATTTCTGTAACAAAACGAAAAATAACGATCATTTACAATTCTCTTCACGACAGCTCACAATTGAAAGCACAGTAGGTACTCCATTATCGTGAAAATTACAGTTACTCTTTCCTACTTTCACTATCAAAGCAGGAATTCCATCGACAGGCGCGCGACATAATTACGTCCGAGGCAGCCTCGTCACTGATAAGACGAAAAAATTCCCCGAAAACATTGACGAAAAAAGACCAAGCTGTCACTCCAAAAGAAAAACACAACAAACCGATAAGCTCCGCATACGCAAATATTACAAAACAACCTAACCTCTCCCCAAAACAAAAACATCCAAAAAAGCTTCATCAATCTCGCCCAACGCGAAAAAGGCAAAATCAAAGCCCACTCGTCCTCCTTAAACATACGTAAAAAACAAATCGCCAGGCACAAGTACCATTTATACATTACTCATCGAGAGCACAGCTTCCTGTCAGGCGCGACTCTCCCTCTCTCTTCTCCTCTAACCTAATCTCTCTCCTCTTTGTCCTCCTCACGTAGATCTTCAGCATAACAGCAGCAGCGGGACGAGCTCCTCCTCGACGTCTCGTCCAAAAAGCCCGCAGCTCTCTTCCTTTGCATATTCTCCTCTTATAAGTATTACCACAGATGTATATCCCCGACGAGAGTCCGGCGCTCTCGCTCCGAGCGAGCTTTTCACACTGATGCCAAGCGCGCTCGGCGCATGATGATTTTTTCTATATATTCCCCAGAAAGCAGCGACGCTTGCGCGCCTCCGTATACCGAGTAAAGCGAGAAAACGTCACTTTTCGGCGTTGCTCCGTATTTTTCTTATCGCGGTGCCGTCTTAGAGTGTATTTTTAGAATGCGCGCATATATACAGTATATTGTGGTAAGGGCAGTTCCGATCAGCCAGCAGCTCGAGGGAGAAATTTTCATTCATCTCGGGGCCGCGTGGCGCGACGTTCGAGTGGACGATGTGTATATACGCGGTTTGTTTTCGTCGGCGATGGGCTGATTTGTTGCCGGAAACGCGGCGGAGGGTCCGTTTTGGAGCTGCGCTCTATGGATTTTCGAACGATTTTCGCGATTCTTGATGTAGGCGGCTGTATATAGATATAAAGGAGAGTGTAAGAACTACGTGCGGGTATAGTTTTGAATGTATACAGGTGCACGCGGCTCTTTTATGTAACGGCGCTGCCAGCTTTAGGAAATATTTTCCTTCCCATCCGCGTTCCGATCTTTTCGATTCGCATGAGCCGTGGAGTGTGCTGTGTTGATTATTTATTGTTTTGCATTTTCGCACCTACATCGCACGCGTATGTCGATGGATTTTTCATAGTTTTGCGCACGGTTCGCTGGACTGGATAGATATAATATACAGGGGGACTGGGTTGGAGAAGTTGTTTTTGTTTGTTTTGTTTTTTAAAGAGCGCTGGCTTTTTAAGCACTTGCTCGCCTGGAGCCAGCGATTTCAAATGAAGTGAGAGAGGTAAATTTCCCGACGTCGTTTCGCGCCTAAGTTTCTGAGCTGATATTGTTTATCTTGGTTAATTGATAATGTTTACGTATGTGTTTACAGCTGTTTTTAGGCTCTGCTGGAATTAGAATCTGGGTATGCTGAAAGCTAATTTAATTTTACCTATAGTTTGACTCTTTATTGATTTTATTATTTGAAGCAAATAACATTGAGGAAGAGTCCTCGAGAATCACTGCCCGATGGCATCTAGAATAGAGATATTATGGAGACAAGCATTGAAAACTTTTGCTGGACGCAACAATCCTAATTATAAACTATGTGTGAAGAATTTTGAAAAGCTGAGAAGTCTTATAGATGAAATAACAGCTGAAGATGTTTACGTTGATAAAAAAGTACTGGACTATGTTCACATTCAGCCTGCTCCAATGTGTGTAATTGATGTGTTTGAAAATCAGGACATTACGATAGCTATATTCATTTTGAAAACTGGTGTAACGTTACCAATGCACAATCATCCAGAAATGCATGGACTTTTAAAGGTAATTTTTCAAAATCTTTATTTTGGATTTATATGTATTCATTATTTTATAATTTTGCATTAAAAGTAATGAAAAAATTTTATACAGGTAATCAGCGGTTGTGTGAAAATAGATAGTTATTCTATTGAATCTGACATAGATAAAGATTTAGAAGAGGGTGACAGAGTTCATGCAATTAAGCATCCATCAGTTACAGTCAAATCCACTGATCCTTCATGTGTATTGACACCTTTAATGAGGAATCTTCATGAAATATCATGTTTAGAGGGACCAGCTGCATTTTTAGATATTTTAAGCCCACCATATGATACAGGGGAATTCGGCAAAGGCAAAAGGCCTTGTACATTTTTTAAGGTAGCTGCAACTAGTGAAAAATCTGACACTGTTCAATTAGTTGTGACAGAGGTCCCTCCAACTTTTTATTCTAGAAGTATAAAATATCTGGGCCAACCTCTTAGGTGATCACAACAGTTTTAAATAATTTATAAAATGCATTTTAGTTATTTTTTAAAAAAATAAAATGCTAATCTTATTTTTATTTCTTTAGACTTTTAAACTTGTTTTAAAAAAATTTTTAAAAATCTTGGAATTTATATTTTACTCAGATTGTATAAATGTTTAAATATTTAAAATTCTAAATCAATGCAAATATAGAATACATTATTAAAATATTTAAAAAATATAAATTATAAAATAATGCCATCTAAATTTTGCAAATATATATAAAATAAGTGATAGAAAGAGATTAGCTATTGTTAATTATAAAAATATGTTTTCTTTTTGTTATTTTAATTATGAAATTTAAGTTAAGTTTGGATATTATCTATGTTTAAGCATTTTTTAAATATATTTGTATAATTTGAATTATACATAAGTTTTATAGCTTGGTTCAAATAATTTATTAAGAGAAACTAGACATTTAGCTTTATCTTGTATTATATAAGTACTTTAATACTGAATTATGTGAAGACTGCAATGATAAAAAATTTAACATTTTATAATTATTATTCATAAAAAGCAAAGCTTGTTCCATTTTAAATTTTCCTGACCTAAAATTCATTGCTTTATTATTCAAAGTAAATAGATTAATGAGATATTATGTATACTTTATGAACGAAGTAAGTTTATCAATATTCTCTACTTTTTTTTTAATTTGCAGTATTAAAGCGCATTAAGAAAAAAATTTAATTTTACAAAATTTAGACTAAAATTATTAGCTACATCAAAGCTATTTTAGCACTACATAATTTGATATAATTAAAATAATTATGATAATGAAGCTAAAATTTTGTTTTAAACTAATTTTAATAAGAGAATTAAGAAGTATCCAAAACATATGTTTTACAAAAGAATATTTAACATCTAAAAAATATTTTTCATAAGTTGCAATATTTATCAGTATCTTACTTTATCATTAAAAATTTACAAGTCTGATAAACTTTTCTTTATGCAAAGATTTACATTTCTAATTTTTCTTTCTAAGTTGATTTTGAGTTGCATAGAAACTAAATGCATTTTCCTACATATTCATTATTCAAATTTAATTTTTTAATTATTTAAAAAGAAGCTAAAAAATGCTTATAGTGGATAACAGAAAATTTAAATAAAAGAATATTTTTTTTATTTTGAATATAAATAAAGAGTAAATATTTAATACATTTGAGATATATTAGAAAATTATTGTCTGTTTTATAATCTACAAAGGGATTGATTGTGAAGTACAAAGATAAAATTGTCTGATACAGTTTGTTAATACAAAGTTTGCATGTAAAGCTAAACCAAACCATGTTTCACAATTATTTATTGTTTATTTATTAATAATATTGAATTTTAATTTTCTTTTTCTTTGGAATTGCTATGTAAACATTTTATGTTCTATGATATATATATGTATACAATATATGTACTTATTGGTCAATGATCACTAAGTGTAACATTTGTAAACATTACTAATGTACTTAAGATAGAATGTCTTTCATTAAGATACATAATAATGATTAATTAATTGTATGTTATTTATTATGAGAGCTTACGAGAATTTTTAGTGTATTTAAAAAAACTGTATACTAAAGAAAATTTGCACATAAAGAGGGCAAAGAGGTGATTTAAGAAATTAAAATATATTATAGTTTTCTTTAAAAAATTGTGGTTATACCTATTTAAAGTTCTTAGAGTATATCAATAAATTTAAATAAAGAAAACATTGTATTATTTTTTATCCTTAATTATTACACGCATTATACATATAATTTATTATAATAATGAATATAATACTTTAATTCCCATCTTAATTACACCCACATTCTTGTTTAGCAGAAAACAAATGAAGAAGAATGTTAAAAAAATAAAGTCATTTTTTGCTCTCAAAATTTGAGGGAAATAAAATAATTTGAAATAATTTTTTCTTTTCAATTCAAAAAGTAATCATTAGAGTCCAGTATAGAATAAAATTATGTTTATTGGCTTTTAAGAAAACGATCTTAAAAAAATTTTAATTTTCAAAACATCAGCAAACCTAATAAAGGGTTACAAATTGTGAGAAATTCATAAAATTTATTTCATTTTATTTATCGCTTTCAAAAGATCAATAGAGTCAATTTACCAATAAAATATCCATTGAATTAAATTATAAATTTTATTTATGCATATTACAAACTCTGAAAGAAGTACTATTTGTTTAAATTTGTTAATATTTATATTAATATTTATTTACATTTTTAGCTTAAAGTAATAGACAAAATTTTCTTTTCATAAACTGTGGATAATATACATACATAAATAATATACACTTCTTTATTGTCTACGAATCGCTAATATAAAATGCAAATAAAATAATTTTTCAACACTAAAAGTTTTTTTATAGCCAGTTACTTTTAATATTTGGCTTTAAGTTTTAAAAACATAAATTGCATTGCAACATTTTTTTTATTTGTATCTAAACAGTATCATATATGTACACTTTAGTACTTTAAGGTGCTATTATTCTTATAAAATATTTCATTAAATCATGTACAATAAATATGGTAAAATTTACATTAAGCACTATATTGCAAATACTAGTATATAAAAAAATATTACAAGAAGTAATAAAAAAGATACACTTTAGTGGAAAATAGTTTAAGATAAATTAGGTAATTTATCAATTACTTTCCACATGAGTATAATCATATTTTCGAATTACAATTTATACAGCACGTTCATTTTATGGTACCATTAAAAAATTATGGTAGATAAAAAATTATTATTATTATTAAAAGTAAATCAATAGATAATTTATAAAAATGCTAATTTTCTGTTAAAAAAAACTAATAATATTTGGATAACGCTCATTTTTTGCACTTTGGTGGTGATTCATTTTTTACATGCCCAAATTCGAATCTTATTCTAAGCTCACCAATTTTTGATATTGGTAATATATCTGGTATCCATTCAATCAAGAATGGAGTCGGCTGTACTTGATTGGGTGATGTATTTCCTAAAAAATTAAGAAAAAACTTATTACTTCATTTACGAATAAATTTTTTTGGAATTTAAATAACAAAATCAATATTATTATACCTGTCTAAGAAATTCAAATTATTTAATACATATTAACTTACCAACTTTTAGAAACGTTTTGAGCTCCATTGGCTGGATCAGTGGATTATTGCTAGTTTTCTTGTATCGGTCAATCTCAGTCTCCTCTCTCTTATAGAGCTCGTAAGTTCCATCAGCATTTTGAATAAAACTCCTAGTTATCTCTAGAGGTATAAAAGGTGTCTCAAAGATGCTTTTTACGTGAAAAATATTGGTAATTTGCCAAGTATATTTTGTGAAAGTTCCAAGAGGAATGCCGTCTTTTCGAACAAAGGCCATCGTTGAATTGGGCAAACGCTTTTTCTTGGTTCCGCAAGAAATGCGCTCACGCAGACATTCAAAAAATGTTTGAGGTACGTGAAATACCAGTGGTTCTGGCTTTCCGTCAAATTGAAAATGCATAGTTTGGTTGATCCGTTCGGTAATGGAAGATAGCCTGTATTCAAAATTGTTGGAAAACTTAAATTGCTTTTTTAAACTAAATTAAGTTATTATAAAAGTAAACGTAAAATTATAAATATACAAACCATCTGACAAAAGATAGACTTGTATTAGATTCGTCAACATTTTCACAGGCGTTAAGATATTTTTTGGTAGGTTGAGAAGATTTGGATTTTGTTTTTCTAGGCTCAATCGAATTTAAATTTGTGATAGTAGAAAGATTTTTGTTTTCTTCGTGCTTTCTTTTAATTGCAGTTGACTTTTTACGTTCAGTCGGAGTTTTCAGAATAGCTGAACTGCTACTGTAGCTTTCCATGGATGCAGAATTTTTTTCAAGAAACTTCATCCTATTAGAATTAAGAACTAAATTGTGATCAAGAATTTTTATTGTAGTACCATTTAAGGACCTTATACTATCATCTAAAAGAGGATGGCTGTCAATAATATCACTATCAAATTTTGCGCCTATCATTATAGGATCATGAATAATTTTTAGCGTACTGCCATCAAAGACTGCATTTTGATCAATTACTTCTAAATTATGTACCTGCAATAATAAGTTTAATAGTATAGTTATATAACTATTCAGTTTATAAAATAATTCTTACAATAATTTGTTATTAATTATAAAATATTAGTTTATATTAGATACTTGTTTTATCATTTTCAGTAATGATTATTAAATGAATGGTCATTCAACCAGATAAATTAATATTTAATGAACTAAGGTGTATACGATTTTTCTAATAAAGTACAGTTGAGAAAATTTCCCACTCCCACTATTTAAAATTTATTGTTATAGTAATTAAAGCACGTAGTTTATGCTTGGTCAAATGTGGTTAATAAGTGTAATTTTATAAGTTTTCATCTTATGAATGAACACTCGAAAACTCCGAGATTGCCGGAGATTGTAGCAAATCACCATTTTCGTCAAATGGTCATTGACAAAACAGAGAGGAAAGATCGATAACCATTTGATAAAAATAGTGATCTACTGATTATTTATTTATATAATATCAGTTTATTCAGCAAACTCTTACAAAAAGTTAATAAATAATATTTACCTCAGGTATTATGTTAACATCTAATAAATTATGATCTTGATCTTTTATATCACCAATATTAGCAGATAATAACAGTGGATCAATATTTAAATTATCTATATCTAATCTATCACTTTGTAAACTTTGAACTGCTAAAGAATCATCTCGGAATATTAATAGATGGGTATCATCAGACAGACTGTCTAAATCTAAAAAAATTTTAATAATTTTTAAACATTTAACAAGTTAAATTACAAATTAAAAATAATTAAAACGTTATCTTACCCATTTCAACAAGCCTGTCTGTATCATTAGTATTGAATTCAAATTCAAAAGGCTCTTGTATAGTTAAATTAGCTTGATCAAGGTTTATATAGTATTGAAATTCTTCAGATAACTTAGGATCACTTGCAAATGCACAAATACATGCATAAAAATGAACACAACGTGTTGCAGTAGTAGAGTCAATGTTATCTTCATTTATTTTACATGGTGTCTAAATAAATAAATAAAACATTTTTATTTTAATCGAACATTAAATTAATGTAATAAAATATTTAAAATTTACCTTAAAAGAAGAACAGCTACAGAAAAATTTGTGTTCTACTCTGTCTTTCAATTTTGTAATAAGAAAGGAAAAATGTAAGTAACCAAGTGGATGTTTTGGAGAAACTTTACACTTTACAGCCATTATATTTTTTGATACCCTTTGTACTAAAGGTCCTGATGTTTTAGTAGCAAGTAACCAAATTTCTTGCTTCATTTCATTATTTACATTGAGTGAAGATAAGATGGAATTTCGTAGTGTAAGTGGTTGAGCTTCTGCATAACAACGTAATGCTGCTTGAACATGTAAACAAGTGGATGTTGGTGTTTCCAATACATCCTTTTCCTAACAATAAAAACTCAAAATTAGATTCTCAACTTTTTTAGCAAACATGAACAACTTTTTAGCAAAATTGAAATTTAAATAAATAATAGCAACAGCAAAATTCCCCTTTACAGTAAGATGACTATATTTAAAAAAGTATCTTCAAAAATAAGAATAAAATTATAAAAATATTACTAAATTAAAAAATTTATGTTTGGAAACTTACATGACACTGTAACACACTGTTGTTAAAGCTTCTCTCACAATTGTCAACAAAACAAAGGGCAGAACTTTGAGGTATCGAAGTTGCCAAGTCACTAGAACCACTCGAATTCACAATTGGTAACTGCACAAATCCTCTGTGGTCAGGGCCTTTGTCTTTTACACGCACAGAAAAAACTTGAGCAGTTGATCCAGTTATAAGTTTGCATGCTTCTGCAAATAATTTCCGTTTTTCACCTGGTTCTTTAAAAACTGCGTCACAGAATTTGTTTTTACAGCAAGATCCTCGAGATCCGTTGTATGTACCACACTTTGGACATTTTCGAACTCCTCTTAGAGTTGCTTTGCCTAAATCAGCAAGAAGCACTCTAAAACGTTCTTCAGTTGTCATTGTAAATACTTATTCAGTTACTCTAAAAAGAAATATTTGAATCCAATTTTAAATTTTAATTTTTATAACGATTAATAAATAACAATAATTTTATACATAGAACTTACAATTAAAATTTATTAATGAATATTTTAAATTAAAATAAATAGAGTTTTTAAATTAAAACTCATTTTTCGTGCTTCTTTGTTTACAATTGAAATTTGTAAACAATAAACATAACCTCAAAATGCGTTTTTTTTCATTTTAAATGAAAATATCACTAAAATATTGTATATACAACTTACCTAACATAATGTTTTTAAAATTAATATATAAAAAAGAGTTTATTTAACTCTCTTTGGCAACAAACAGCCTTCAACAATGAATTTAGAAATGTGCTTTCAACTTTTTTCGCTATTTCTCTCTTTTGGAGATTCTCGCTCTGAAGTAAGCAACGGATAAAATTCGAGACAAACTTCAGCTTATTCAATTCAAATGTATATATTCACCACGGTCGTATGTATATACGAACGTGATATTCACATATAATATACTTAGTATTTTTTGGAAAATTTTTTTTTATGTATAGGGTTAACAAAGCTTAATTTTTTAAATAAATATAAAAACTTTCATTACACTATTTTAGATAATTTGAGGCACTTACGGATAAAAGAAATAAGATAGATTAAAAAATAACATTGATGTAAGGAAATAACCAATGTTATTTTTATTTTTGTCATATCTTTCTCCTTTTTCATGCCCTTACTATGATTTAATTTTTGCCTATTGTTATTAAATTTTATTTATAAAATAAATAATCAAAGTCACAAAGATGGAAGATTTCTAATGAAATATTGTTAATATAATATTATTTATTTAAAAATGAAAAATTATTCATAAGTAATTATTGATAAAAAGGAGTGAATAAGTAATACGAGTGTTACTTATAATAGTGTTGTAATTATTATACATGAACCTATGACAAATGTATATCTGTTTTTTTGTAATCTGTGTCTTTTTGTTATTGATATAATATAAACATACTGTTCTTTTATTGTTATACGAGTATGTACAATGTTTAAATTTTAATGTAATTTATATATATATAATGTAGAATCTTTACAAATCCAAAAATATCTGTAAAGGATTTGTATGATACATTCAGCAACGAAGTATTAAAGTACTTTTGTATTACAGTTTATAGCTCTATTTATAAAAAATTATAAACACGATGCATTTAAAGAAAATATTAATATATAATAAATTGGCTTTCTTTCAAAAAGATAGTATTTAAATTTACAAGTCCATTTCGTCACCACAATTCCATTTTTATACATCAGTAAATATTCTCCTTTTCCAAAACATAATTGAATTGAAAGTAAATAAATAAATTGCGTATTTAGAATGGTAAGTAAAGTTTTAAAACATATGTATTTACTAAGAAAAAAAGGAAAATGAAAAAAGTCGTTTTTATTTTAATATATCTTTTCAAAATCTGATTTTAAAACTTTTTTACGTCTTATATTTGAACTAACTTGTCTGTGCACTAATGAAGAGAACACTGAAGTATTAGTTCCGTCCTATTCAGGGAAAACATTGTTTGTAATCTCCAATAAATCTGTACAAGCTTCAAAGCAATAAAAAAATATCATTGGAACTCGTTACATTAGCTAAACAATATTTCAACAATAACTAAACTCCAGTAACTCCTAAACAAAATCGATTAAAAGTATATATCTCTTTTCATGCTAGGAAGTTTGTACAGGTCGCATATTTTTATCAACTATTTTATTGATGTACGTTTTTTTAATGTATTCATGATGTCTGATTATCTTCTGAACTCCTTTGCCTCCTGTACAATGCTATATTACTGTCCGTATAATCCATAATGCGCCTCTGACGCTGTCTTATATATTGTTGTTGTTTATGATAAATCTTAAAGGCTCCTTTAATCGTTATGAACGCTACTCCGCCCTGGATAAATTAAAAATTGTAATTTAAAAATAATACTTAATAAACGTATTATAAAGAAATAATATTAAATTTTGACTTACTAATAGAGTTCTCTGGAAATTTGAATTTATACTATAAAAAAATATTCTTCCGCAAATAGTCGCAATAGTAGGTAATAAAAGAGCACCACAAAGAACTCTTGTGGCTGAAAGTGGATCAGTCATTGGGGGAACATCTTGGGATCTCGCTCCATCATCTTCAGAACAGCTGAAAAAATAAAAATTTGTTTCAGTTGTATTTGATTTCTACATATAAGAGTTATTTAAACTCAACAATTTTCAAATACAATCTTTGATTTATCTCGCCAATAAGTTCGTAAAATCACCGAGAACTCACCGACATTTGAGGAAACGTTTTAAAAGCGGCACTTTACACGCGTGTCTCCGAAATAGGCTAAGTGCCTGGTCCTCCCAATCAAGCATTTTTCCAAGTACGAGCATTATAGGTATCGTGGGTAGGCCGACAAGCAGGACGAGTGGGTCCGCCTGCTCCATCATGGACAGGCCGTCCTTATGACCGATCACCTGCATCACCGTCACAGCTCCATAGGTCACGGCCGTCCAGTAGACACAGCCGACTACGATGCCCGCGGCTATCAGCGGGCATACCCGGAAGATCAAACCGTCAATCGTGTCGAGGATCACCACCAGGAGACCTAAATAAATTTATGTTTTTATTTATTATATACAAAAAATGTAAAAATGTTTATTGGAAAATTTAATATGGTTTAAATACGACTAGATTATTTAATAATATTTCGTTTAGCATTTATAGATGTACAGCATAAATATTTTAAGTATACTTTTAGTACAACTATTAAAATATCAAAAATTCTGATAAGTAGATTTTTATTTAATTTTATTTTTTATAATTTGCTTGTCTTTGGTTTTCTCATGCTTTCTTAATCTTTTTATGTTGATCCTACTTTCACGTTCGTAAAGTTCAAGGTAATCAACACGCATATACGCGTATTCGCACGATTTAATTGAAAACTGCAGAAATGAAGTAATGATATCGTTGTTCATACGTCAAACCATCGTGAATACATAATAAAAAAGCATAACAGATAAGCGATGTTACAGTTTATTTATAACATTTATTGTATCTCTACAGAATAGCAAAATATGCTACAACTCTTTTGCGTTATTTTAAATAGAAATTTCCTATGAAAATTTTTAAAAGTCTTATATTTAAATTCTTATATAATGTATTAATGTTTAAATTTTATCTTTTATTAGGAACATGAAGTAAATGTTATTGCAAGTGACTATGTTGTTACTTTAAAAACAGAAAATGTTTTTCACTATTATTATTAGTTTATGAATTATTGTGTAAATTGAATGAAATATAAAAATAATATTTAAAAATAACTCTAAAGTTCATTGCTACTTTACTGTAACGCTTAAAGTTATAAGTAATTTGTTATAAATTTTAATATCGCAAATACTTTGTAAACTAATTTTTCAGTGTGCAAAAAATGAAATTGTATTATTTTTATAATTTTTAAATTGAATAATATAGAGTCATACCCATATTAGGATACACAATGATATATTCTGTGTTGCATTGGGGACATGCTACATGAGCACCAGCACGACCCTTTTGTTTTTCATCCACCCAGCGCTGAATGCAACGTTGATGAACCCATTTGGCTGTACCACGACAGTGGCATGGCTTTACCCAAGGAGCTGTTGCATCATCTTCATCTGTTGCAAAACATACCCAGCAATACCTTTTGCTATAAAAAAAAGTTACATCAGAATAATTAACATTATTTTTTAAAGGTATAAGATTTTTATACTTACTCCTCATCAGAACTTAATTGTGGAATGCTTGCTGTGGTTTGATTAGGAGAAGAAGCTCCATCAGTCACATCAGGAGAAAGATCTTGATCCGTTATATCGGATATAGAATTTCTTGAAAGATCATCTATAAAAATAATTTATAAATATATTTACAATAAAATTAAATATAAATGTTACTATTACTTTTACAATATTAATTTGAATTAGATTATAAAAATTTATATTTCAACTTTTTATTTTTCTTACCAAGTGTAGAAGAACCAATCGTCGGGTCATCTAGTCTAAAATTTGCATCTTCTTGTCTCAAATTTGAACTCAACCTTCTTATAGTTCCTTCAATACCTAATAAGCGGCTGAGATTTGATTGGGAAGAAGCAGGTTCTATTCGAACAAGCCTTCCTTGTTGATCTAATCCAAACGAGGTATGTGGCACACTATTGTTCGACATTGTACTTGTTTTAAAATTACTAGATCATTGTCCACTGAAATTTAAAATTACTTAAGTTAAAAGAGAAGTTACTCTTCAAGCTGCATAAAAAAACAAAAATAGATATTATCAATCAATCAATAGATAGTTGAAGTCTTATCTAATCAAATTCATTCAAGTAATGAAATTAAATAAAGAATGAAAAACAAATGGCTTGTATAATAAAAATATAATTTAGCAGCTGCATTGTCTGATGCAAAAAATAGATAAATTTTTCGATTTTATTTTGAAATTGCTATTTATAATAAATGGTTTATTCTTGTCAGTCCAAGAAATTAAAGAATCAGCACTTTAAAACAACATACCTAATAACTAAATCAAAACCAAGCAAGTATAAACAAAAACATATGTATTTTGTATATAAAAAAAACAATGACTGACATAATCAAGTAAGCAAACTGCATCTACTAACACACTGCACATCAAAACCATCCAGCCAATCAAAAATCTCACTAGCAATAAAAAAAAAAGCGCAAAAAGGAAATGAATCGCGAACATTAAATTTCCATAAAGCACACGACAAAGTACATTCAAATCGGCGTTTATTATTCACTCGGCGATAAAATATGGAACCAACGATAACGCGACACTCCGCACGAACAAATCGAAAAAAAACGTTACTCTACAAAATTAGACCAGACATCGAACCTCGATCCTCTCTCTCTCTCAAAAAAAAAATTCCAACCACCGACGATCCCCCGCAGAGACCAAAAATGATCACACCCGCGATAAAAAAGCAAAAAGTCAACTCGCACCTCCGAAATTTACATAGGCCAAAGAGACACACTCGCACTCGACAGTAAGAATACTTACATACAAGTAGAAACGAAAGACAGCCCAGTGGGCAGCTATTACCTCAGCTAATATCGACCAACGAAACACACAGTGCGCTCGCAGGCTGTCTCTCGTCAAGGTTCCCTCTGGACCAGCGCGAAAAAAAAAAACGGAGAGAGAGAGAGAGAAAGAAAAAAACGTTGAGGGCCGCAGCGAGGACACAATGGGTGAAAGAGGATGTAAGCGCAAAAAGTAACGGCGAGAAAACACTTGCGCGCGTAGGTATATCTATATATGCGAGACGAAGCGTATATATACTCGCCTCGTAATTCTCGGCAGAGGATCGCTGTATATACACAATTAATCAGCGAGTCATCGGCGAGGTTAGAAACGCGCAGCTATCGAGCTCTGCGGCTGGTTGAGCTGCTGGCTTGTTGATATTTACAGTACGCAGCGGCGGCGGCGGCGGCCAGTTCACTAAGTACTGTAACGTCTCCCGCACGGAAAGACAGCTCTCTCTATAATCGCGGGGGCCCGTTCACCATTACAACGAGCGCGCGCGCACACCAACTGAATCAAGTACACACATGCGCCTTGAGCACTTTCATGTGCGAAGAATAGCTGCACGCTTGTGATTCGTACTATAATAGGTGGATATATGCGCGAGCTGTTGGGTGTGTGTATATATATATAGGTAAGGATATGTGTACTTTTGCTGGGGGGGAAGTTCAAATTTTAGCGCACGGAGTGTAATATGTAAGTGCGTGGAGATAATTTGTCGGCTTGTTGATTTTTTGGAGCGCGATTCTATACTTTGTACTTTCGATAAGGTGGACTTTCGTTCGCCTCGGAGAGCGGCTGAAGGATAACGACGTGCGTTATTTCTTTTGTGGACGTTTTGAGTTGTGGGCTAATAACTTTTATCCCGTGATATGCCTTTTTAATGACGGCAGGAAATTTTAAAAACAGGATAAGAGAGGTGAAACTTTTGCCGCACGTCTGGCTGGAAGATGAAAAATTGTTATTTAATTACTTTTGAGTGATAAGGGATTAGTAATAAAGACGTGAATCATTCTAATTTCATTTGTGTTAACAGTTTTTATATAATTAATGGTCAGGTGATTATTGGCAAGATTTTTTTCATTCAACAAAAAATTCCTTTTTTTAATTTTTAGTTTATACTGATTTTGCAAAATAAATATTATTAAAATTAAATTCAGATTTTATACAGAAAATTGTTTTTTTTATTTAAAAGTGTATATTATTTATATACATAAAATAACTTTGTTATATTTATATTTTACATAATTTTAATTTATATTAACAATGATTTACTTCTTTTTGAATTTCTTTAATTCATGCTGTTGCGTTGCAGCATCTCCAAAGATCTCTTTGACCTTTCGTTTACGTTCTACATCACTTGAAATCTGTTGCTTTATCTTCACCTTAGCAAGGAAGGCTGTATCCCTTCTGACTTCTCTAATGGCACTCTTTGTTTCTTTCTTTAATTTGTGCAGTAACTTTTCTCTCTCTGCTTTCTCCCTTGACATTGGTCTATGTCTCTTTCCATCATGCCTGAAAAAAATACAATATTTAAATTAATTTCTTATAATCCACAAATATATTTTATAAATTTAATTAAATTATCACGTTTTTAAATAAGTTACTTACACAACTTCAATTCGAGGCTCATACATTCTTAATGCTTTTGGTTTCTTTTTAGCATATGTAAGATATTCCAATTCTTTTTCATTTAATTTTTCTAAGTCACTAATTAAAGCTTGCACCTTTTCTCTAATTTTCTTAGGGTACCTTTTTACAGATCCACACTTTAATAAAGTTAGTATTGGTTCAAAGATTGAGTATGCTGCATCTAGTTCACTACACTGCACTTGATATTCACTTAATAAATTAATTGCAGTTGTAAACGTCCTTATTCTGTATTCATCATCCATATCCTCATTCATAAAGTCTTCTGCATGCATTTTAACTGTGATAGGATCAATTTCTAATTTTTTGTGATTTTCTTCTAGAACTAAAATATTACTGATTTCACCAACTGTTTTAAATGGTGGTATAGCTTTAATAACTTTTGAAAATGGTTTTGGTAGTGAAACATAAATTACACCTCGAAGGTAATTTATTACAGCAGGAGACCATCTTTTACTCAATAAAGTATACTATAAAATAAGAAAAAAATAGATTAGATGGTATTAGTCTTTGACTATATAATAAAATAGAGATGTTAAAGAATTTACCTCTAAAATAAGAGTAGATACAAAGAGACCTTTAGAAATATCACGTTTTCCTTTTACTTTACACCGTAATAAAATTTGCGACATAAAAACTAGGCATGGAGTTACAATTGGATGCCTAAAATCTGATGTTGGATACAAAATAGATACTAGTTTAAACAGAATTAGCTGAAAAATATTATTATTTTTGTTTATAAGTTATTATAAATATTACCAATAATATAAAGAAAAAAATTTAATCTTACTGTGTCTAATCCTGGATAAACTTTTGTTTTACTTTCAAACAAAGTATGTTTTTCTTTAAGAATTTCTTGTAAACATTGCTTTGTTCCTTCTGGATTTGCATGAGTTAAATCATACAAATGGGGGCACAGCCTATCAAAAATTTGAAAAAATGTTACTAATTCTTCTAAACTGCTTGTTGATGCACAAACATCCAAATACTTCAAGAGAAATGAAAATAGATTTAAAAGTTTATCTTTATTTTTCTCAGATAATTTCCAGTGGTTGCATTTGATGATTCTTTCAATAATAACAGACTGGTAATCTGGATTTCGATTTTTAAATAAACTTTGTAAATCTTCAAAAGTTTCTGGAGCTGAAAATGTGTATGGAAGTTCTTGACGAGCTTTTTCCATGATTGCTTCTCTTATTTTAATATTTTCATCAGTTTCAAAATTGTTATCAGATTTTATTTTGTTCTCTTTTTCTTCATTATCTGATACAGAATTTTGTATTTGCTTTTCTGGAGAATTTTTTACTTCTACTTTTTTATCATTTTCTTTTATATTAGTCTTCTTATTTACATGTTTTTGTGATATTTCAACTTCTTTCTTGCTACAAATATCTACATTCTCTACTTCTGGTTCACTTTCTGACTCTGAAGCTTTTAAATCAGACAAATCATCCTCTGATTCTTCATCATCATCATCATCATCATCATTATCATCACCTTCTTCTTCTTCTTCTTCCTCTTCCTCTTCTGGTTCTTCATTTTCACCAGCAGATTGCTCATTTAAATTCTCATTTCCCTCACTCTCTTCATCCGCTACACCTTCTTCATCTTCATCTTCCTCATCATCATCTTCTGCCTCTTCATCATTATCACTTTCTTCATTTTCCTCAGCATCTTTATTTTTATTTTGTGGTTTCATTAGAATTCCTTTTATGTCATCATTTTCATTATCAGATGGTTCTTCTATTCTTTCAATATGAAAGTCATCCAAGTCATCAGCTGATCTATGCCTTTTCTGAAATTCTGCTTCATCAGAGAATCCTTTCATTCTTGCTAATCTGTCTTCTTCTAATTTTTCCAACTTAGCCTTTTCATCCTTGGCAATGTCTTCTTCAGATTTTAGCTTATCAGTTGCCATACCTCTGGCTTCAAATTTCAATGCCCTCATGGCTATATCATAATCATCAGCTTTTGTTTTTTCTTCAACTACTTCTATGGCTTTATTTGAAGATGTTACTAACGGCAATAGATCACGCCATTCAGTATCTAACTTCTCTGTTAAATCAACAGTTTGTTCTCTTATCTTTTGCCTTTCAGCTTTTCGTTTCTTTGATTCTACTATTAATTGATCTATCAGATCTTTTCTTGACATTTCAGAATCAGGTTTCGATAACACTCCACCACCAAAATGTGCATCTTCCACAAAATATTTATCCAGTTTACCAGACTTATTATACTCATTATCACTCTCATCATCACTTCTTGGGTCATCATACTTTTCAATGTCCATCAAAGATTGACCCCTATGCGTTAAAACTTCTTCATCGTTTAAATTAAAAATATTCTTTTTACTGTGGGCCTTGACTCTTTCTGCTGCAAACCTGGCCATAGCCTTATCTTCTTGTGTCATTCCAGAATTCTTTTCTCCTATACGACGATCCAGAAATATATTATCCTTATCTTTAACTTTATACTCTAGAAGCAGCGTGTTTTTTCGTTTGGCTATTGCTTTGGTCCTGGCAATTCCAGGTAAGCCTCGGTCTGCCTTGTTCTTTCTGCCAAGAACTTTAGTTTTGTCTTTGTTTACGTGTACCTCAAACGGTGTAAGGGTTTTTTTCGTCATTTGTTGCTTTCTCCTTTTGGCATAGGTGTCCGCCAAAGTGGACTTTTTGTTTTTGACCTTCACCATTGTTGGTGATTGTTTTACTTTAAAAGAACGAAAAACATTAGAATTAATAATAAATATCAATTAGAATGAAATTAATATAGAATTTATAAAAATCATTGAATGTGAAACAACAATCAAAAAACATAACCTGTAACTTAAAAAAGTAAGTTTTAATAAATTACTATAAGTTAATTCACTTACATTTCTTGAAAAATATGAAGTAATAAAGTTTTTTTCGTTTACTATCTATTGCTCTTGTAATTACATTGTTTATTATTTATTGATAATTAAAAAAACGCCCCACCGCCGCCGATACACGTGTACACGCATTTAGAAAACACGCGGCTTACAGTTGCTTATTAATTACCTAGATGGCGGGTAAAATGGCGGGAATATTAAAAAAATTAAATAATAATAATAAAACGATTATAAGAAATGAAATTAACGTTGTGTGTGATTAAAAATAAAAATTAAGTTTTAGTACTTGCAAATATTATATTTATGGAATTATTTAATTACCTAAAAAAGTAAATTGGAAAAGAATTACAGCATCATACTTTTATTACTCCCATGATTTCAATTAATAAATCAAATAATAAATCAAATGCTTACCTGTGTAAAAAAAAGTCTGGGCTTAGTCTGGGCTTAGTCTGGGCAAAGTCTGGCCGAAGTCTGGCTTCATAGTCTGGCCAAAGTCTG
>UELX01003437.1:0-23349 GCA_900480035.1 Eupelmus urozonus | reverse complement strand
TTATAAAACGTTGTCCTGTTGTCAATAAAGGTTATTTATTTCACGTAAAAATATTTCTTTGGCTCATTACTTAACATTAATAGAATAGGTAAAACCAAAATATCACCATCATTACAACGGCAACATCGTACCGATAATAACCCGGTTCCAATTCACCACCGCAAACCCATCGATTTCCGCGATCGCGCCGCCATCCAAAATAAAAAAGTAAGATCGAATTAAAGGTGTCAATTTAGCCTTCTCCCCAAGTCTCCGCACGTAGAGCCGATAATCGCTCGGACCTGCGCTCCGACACTGAAATTATGCGGATCGTAATAATTAGCGCGTCTTAAAGACCCCGCTGAATTATTCCCCCCCACCCCTCCCCCCTTTAATTACACGCCTCGATATTCCGACTGAACGAGGCAGCTGGCAGGACGATTCACGCGACGAGTTTATACGCTCGATCGGGTTACCTTGTTATTTAGCTCGGCGGTGTCGCTCGTATTAGTTTCTTTTTCATTCTGCCGGCGATCCTCTTTCTTCTAATTTAGCCCGCGCGCGCTCGGGGGAGCCTTTAATTAACCGTCGGCAATTAGGGCTCCGGCCATAATTGCCGGCCGATGTATAAATCAGCGCTCGTCGATTCGTTATATACAGCCCGGCGCGCGAGCGGGCGAAATTTCTACTTGATATTCGTTCCTAGATATTTATAGGTCATCCAGTGCGCCTATAAATTACCCTCTGGTTACGGGAGCCGCGCGCTCTCTCGTTTAACGATCATTGCAAAAGCGCCGGTAATTAATTTAGCCTTTGAGCGGCTTGCGCAATCGTTCTGATATGCGCGATTGTAAAACGCGATTACGCGCAATGGGTAAGCGGATTGTTGTCCTTGTCGCTGGGCTTGCGCTGAGCTAGATGGGGAAACAGGCCGCGCGAAAATCTCATTGCGGCGATCGGGTTTGGCCGCGCCTTTAAACTTTGGAATAACTCGATTTTCATCGACTACCGGAGAGAATGGGAGCAGAGGCGAGGCTTTAGGGCGCTTCTGCAAAATATGTGCGAGCAGTGACGAGGATAATTCGGTTGCAAGTTCGACTTTTTTGGGGTGGTGGTGGAGTTGGAATTGTGATGGGACTGATGTAATTATTGTCGCGGTGATTTTAAGCTTCGTTGTTGAAGAGATTTCATAAAATTCTGTAATTTTGCTAACAGAAATTTACCTATTTAAAATAATTAGAGGCTAAGAAATATACTAAGGATTAACTAACCATGAAATCGAATCATTTCTACTAAGCCTAGTTTGTGTCTTTCATTTTTGACACATATATTATGATTCGGAAAGGAAAAATTCCATGATGTTTAAATTCTTTTCCCTACAAAATTAAAACAATAGTCCAAATCTCACACCCGCACCCAAAAATATTTTTCCCTCTCCCCAGTTATGCAATTCATTAAAAGCGACGAATTTTCCATTATCCCCATCCCCCCAACGCGCAATTCATTTTATTCGCACAACCCGCGAAATAATGCGGCAGTTCGCATTACACTCGGCTTGTATCCTTAATTTTCCAACTAAATTACGGCAAAAGTGGGAACGCTCGTCCCGAAGCGCGCGAGGAGTAGTCCCAGCAATTAACGGATCGCACAAAGGCAGAGAATACAGCATGCAAAAACTTACCGCCAGCTTAAGAAGACGCTCCGAGGCCTTGGCGACGTCCATGTTCTGTAACATACAAACAAAGTTCGAAATTACATTAATCCTTTTGAGGCTGCGCTCTCCAGTGTCTCTAGCTATGCGCATTTCCGCGCCTCGGCGTATATACCATATACGCCGCACGTATAAGTACGTGCGCAAAATAAAGGAGGGCTGGGTGGGGAGGACACAAGCTAGCCGGGAGCGGTAAAAGCTTTGTATAATACGCGCCCGCCCGCGGACAAAACGAATTGGAGTAACGTGCGAGCGAGAGAGAGCGGAATGGATCGTGCAATATTAAGGGAAGTTTATAATTAAATACGGAGCGCGGAGAGGGCGGATTGCTTCGGGAACACTGGCGAATGTGTTTTTGAGCTCTGCTGGGAGAGAGAGAGAGAGAGAGTTGCTACGTGATGTAGCTCGGGGATGCAGGTTAATGATTTCTTGAGTACAATGGCGAGTTTTTAGCGGGTGGTGGGGTCAGGGGACGAGAGAGGGTCCCCGGAACGGAGGAAGAAATTGTAAATTGAATATTGATAGTATTTATGGTGGGATTAAATGCTGGCGCTGGGTTTGGTGAAGTGTGAATTGATTATAATTTTTTATTAATTGGTTATTCTTTTTTGAAATTATTGATTATTGAAATAATTGTGATATGTTTATGATTTTAATAATGTGTGTTTTTATATACTTTTACATTTTTAAAAAAAGGGTACCCTGGTCGAAAATTGACAATATTCTGGGCACTATTTATGTTAAAATGACACTTATCTAGAAATTTTGTTCAAAGCATTTCCACAATTTTTAGATAAGTGTCTTATCCAATCATTTTTGACTACATTCTTTTCCTACTTATAATAGATGTTCAAAATCGTAAACATTCGTCCTAGTACAAATAACTATTCCGAGAAATCTTAATAACAGTAACGAACTCAGAAACAATCGTCAAGCCTTTCAACCCCGAAAACCGCAGCTCAACAAAAGCAACTAAGCACTCCAACCTCCCCCCCGGTCGTTTTTCTCCCCAAACCACCCGCGCAAAGTCTCTATAAGTCAAGCAATGAAAAACGACTCGACTCGCGAAATCCCAAAGACCGGCCGAGAGGTCGCAACAAGCGTGGAAAAATAAAAAAAAAAAAAGGAAAAGCGCCCGCTCCGCGAATTCAATTAGCACCTCGAGCCCTGAGCTAGAGCCGCGGCAGCGCTATCTCTCTTGTCCGGCTCGCTCTCCTCGGCAGCTCTTAACTGCAGCCGACAATTAATTAGAGCCTTTCGAGTTACGAGCGAGCGCGCGCGCGCGCGGGAGCTGGAAAGAGCGGCTACCGCCCATTTTGCTACGTCGTCCTATTTACCGTGCACGCGCCATTTCCTTTACGCGCCGCACTTGTCATTCTCGGGCGGACGGGAGCTTTGAGCGCGTGGATTTTCGGCGCGCTTTTTTTTTTGGTTGCGAGGTTGGCTGTGTCGGCGTTTGGGTAGGGGTTGAAATTCGGGAGGTGGGTTCTGGTTTGGAGGTCGGGCCTGATTGAGCGCGCTCTCGTTTCTTTCTGCGGGGAGAGCAGTTTGGCTGAGAGTGCGCTGCGAGATTAGCTTTTAGTCTTGGGGAGTTGGTGATTAGTGGGGAAGATCGTTTGAAATTACATAGTTGGGAATAAACAGGGATTATGGATGGGATTATGTTTTTGCAAAGATGGTTTCTTTAATCTAATTCTTTATATAATATTTGCCTTAGAAAATCAGGAATATTTGTAAAAATAATAACAACATTACGTTTACAGAAAAGGTGAGTAAGTATGTCTTCTATTAAAATTTACAGAAATTAGAAATACTCAGTTTTTTTTTTATTTACAAAACACTTACAATATCACTCCAGAAAACTTTCATTCTTTACCCACTATGAAAAGCATTCTCAACGCCTGTCAAAACTTTCACTTCTGAAACCACAGCAAATAAATGGTTTTTGAAAAAAGAATTGGTTTTTATTTCACTTCAACTTATTTTATTTTATTTGAACTAAAGGGATAAGATCAGTTTACAATAGTACTTGATATATAAACAAACAAATGTAAAAAAAGTGTAAGGTGTGACAAAGTGTTTTGAGAGGCGTTCAATCTGCTGATTCAAGACTTCTGTTTATAAATTTTTTTTGAGATTTCACAACAACTTATGCCATGGAACTATGGAAAGATGGAGTTTATTTTGATACACGTAATTTAACAATAATTAGAAATAAAAATAAAATTATAGTATGAATGGGATAAGTGTGTTCTTAATAATTACCGCATAGTTCATATTAACAAATACTCAAAATATCCAACGTGCTTTTTTAATCGGAACAATATTTTACGCCAGTAGAAATTAAGAGTAAAAAATAACAAAACACTTTTACTATTCTTCATATTTATTTTAACATAGTTCAAAAAGACGATCCATAAATTAATAGTCAAGGTAAATCGTAGTTGCTTCTTCGAAGCCTAATCAATAACTAACTCGTTGCGTATCGCAACCTCTATCAATTGTTTTTTTTTTTCGTCACTATACGCACATAGTCAATTATATTTATATTACAGAGTTACAATTTAAAATCATAGAATTTAATACTTTGACTAATCTGTCTTTACACATACAAATCCTAGTATAATCTTAATCATTTCTTATGCAAATATACAGGTTTAAACATATATTTACTTTGAGATCAATGATTTATCTTAAAAAGCCTATATTTTCGTTTTACAACAAAGGAATGCTGTTTCTAGCCATAAGACCTTTATTCCTGTAAGAAGTACAGTAAGTAATAATTTATGTTACTTTATTAACATGCTATTTATATTTTAGCTATATTATATCCCATTAAATTTTCAAATGATTTAACGATACTATCTTACAAAGAAATATGAACATTTAAAGATGGTCTAGAAATATTATTTTATAACAATATAACTTTAGTATTGGAACATATGTATTATTTATTCACAAACTATGAAAAATAATAATAATACTATAACGTGTACACTTTAATGCGATCAAAATGATAAATATAAATGATTTTAAGACTTTCTGAATCGGTCCAAAAACATTAAAATTCATTAAAACCTCGGATTTCAAAAACATCGCAAAGCTTTCCCTTTGACAAGCAAAACAACAAACACTCTTAGCCATACATTTGTTCAGCACATCCACTCTCCTTCTATTGCTTTCATTCAACAGCCCGGAGCTCGAAAAAAAAAAATGAAAATTTAATAAAGACGAGCAGCCGGCCTCTTTGAAGTCCCCTCTGAGTGCCTTTTAATTATATTTATCTTACCGCTCGCTCGCGCGCTCGCTTCAATTTGTCTGAGACGCCTCGCATTCCCGCGTGAACGAGTAAGAAATTCCACTTGCTCGCTCCCCGAACGCGGAAAGGGCGGGCTACGGGCTGTCGTTGTCGTCTGAGGACAGATGCAAAGCTGTAAATCCCCGCTAGCGGCGCGCGCTAATTGAAATAACACGGAAGGTAATGCGCGAAAGATGAGGGAAGAAAGACTTGATTCTTTCCTTGGCTCTTTCTCCGCTCGTCGCCCTGGGACGGTAGTAGTTTCTTCGACTTTGTGTTTTCCTTTCTTTTTATTTTTGCGGTGAAAGATTGCGATTGCCTAACGACATGCCTGGTGCGCGCAGCTAGCGAGCGAGCAATTTCTTGAGGATTTGAGGTCTGATAGGTTTGAGCGCGAAAGTGTGTATTGGCTTTTGAAGCGTTCCAGTAACTAATGGTATTTTAAGAACATTTCAGATTTATATAAAATTGAAGTTTTAGTCAAATTTTTATCAATCGTCAAAACGATTTTTGCTATTAAGTTACTATGGTTGAAAATTGAGCATATTCTGGGCAGGATTTCTGGTCAACAAATGTTAAAATGACCTTATCTAAAAATTCCGGAAATGCTGCAAACAGAATTTCTAGATAAATCTCATTTTAAATTATACCTAAAACTAATTTAAAAATTTCTATTTTAAAAAAGTCGGCGTATCTCTAACAATCCACCAAGCGTTCATTCACTCCAAGGTGCATCAATCCCGCGTAAAAATAAAACAACCAACCACCATCTTAACACACCCACCTCCTCTCGTCGCACCTATAGCATGCTTATAATCGTCTGTGCATGCTCACAAACGCGTGAACCTGTCGCCGCTGCAAGAAGAAAGCAAATTTCTCTCTCTCTCTCTCGCTCGTCCGCGGCCGGCATGGTAACAGAGTCGGCGCGTGATCGATAAACCGTACAGCAGTCAGTTCGCCTTTTCCCACCCCCCTTTCATCGTCGTCGTCGGCTTATTATAAGCTCTTTGCGCGCTAGCGCAAGACTCGGCCCGTATGGCTTCTCGCGATACAAACGAGATTCTCCCGATAAGCCCCGGCGATCTATCTTGGAGCGTTCACCTCGTTTTTCGGGAGCTTCTCTCTTTTTCCTCGCGCATCCATTGACATTTGAAAAATCGAAGGAGAGATTTCTCGAGGCGCTGAGTATATTACGAGGGGGGGAGAGGGAAATTTATTCCGGCGCTCCGCGGTTACGGAGACAGACGCTATATATACCAGCGCGCTCCGCTGGATTACAGCGCGCGGGCACGAAAATGATCGGCTCCATTTTTTCAGATTCACGCCGGAACGTGGGCTGTCTTCCTTTTTCGAAGATTCGTCCTGCTTCTTGGGCCGGATGATCGATGCGCCTGAAGCGTGGGCGTTTGATATATTTATCCGTGGAAAATATGCCGTTTGGCCGCTGAACTTTAACGCTATTTTTAAATTCGATTTATCGAGTACTTTCTAATTGAATTCTTCTATTAACGCTCGATCTTAATGCGAATCGAGCGCGCGCGCGGGGGAGAAAAAAAGAGCAGGTAAACCGCGCCGCACTCTGCACTTTCGACGCCCGTAAAAGCGGAGAGGCTACGGCGGCACTCGGAAGAGCCGCCTCTATTTCGCATAATTCGATGAAGGGCCGGCACTCAGTCTCCATGATTAAAAGTAAATTAAGTAAATTTCACCGGCACCGGCACGGAGATGCTCGCACCGCTTGATATATATAGCTCTCCCGCTCTACAGACTTAAGTCTCCCGTCACCTCTCCAAGCCGCCTCGTTGAAATTTTGATTTGCTTGGCGAATCGGAATAAGTGCGCGCTCCTCGGAAATATCAATTTTCCTGTCATCCACTTCGTTCTCAGCCCTTAAGTGCATCTCTCTCCCTTTCCGCATCGCGTGAATATCTGTATACAGGAGCGAGAGGGGGAATCAGAGTGTGAGGAAGAGAGAGTCTGGGAGAAGTGAGAGATAGAGCCGATCAGCGCGCCGTAGGAATTTCGCTCTCCCGTAGGTAGAGAGCTTTTCGTGATACGGCATTTTTCTTCGGCACTAGAGAGGCGCCAGTATGCAGATAAAGCGCGACGCCACGTGCGCTCTAATTCGCGGCCGACCGAATTTCGCACTTATCGCCGGTGTGGAAGGGAATGTATGATGGCGAGTCTCGTAAGACCGAGACTGAGAGAGACCGTTTTTTCTCAGCGCCGGGAGAGAGCACGGGAATGCGAGATTAGAAATTTTTTGGAGCGGAACGCGGCTGAGCCGCTGGGGTGATTTGGATTTTTTGTCTTTGACTGATGCTTTTGCTGGTTAGGTTGGAAGTATTTAGGTTTGTTTGAGAGGCTTTTATTAATTTTCAATTAGATGTATTTTATGTTGAAATATTTAGAAAGTATAATGATATTTTACATCAGAAGATAAGAATAAAAGAACCTTCATAAAGCAATAAAAGCTTTCACTGCCGCTTCAATTTCTCCGGGGAAGCCTATTGACAATTTTAAACATCTCTGAAAGCTCTCGAAAGAATTTCATTTCCGAAAAGAAATGACACTTTTTATAAGCTGATTTTCGATAAGATACTTTTCCGAGTGCAGCGATAACATTTCTCCCTGAGTGCTTCCGACTCCGGATTAAGGTAAAAACGGTATTAATTTTCAAGAATTAAACAGAGTACTTAGGAGCAGCCGCTTGACCTATTTGCAAATTGCTCATTATTTATCAACTGCATAATACTTTTTTAAACCCAACAGATTATTTTTATCAAACAATCCTCTACTTTCTCATAAATTGCCAACCTTAATAAATACACTCAGCATCCTAAACTAAATAAATAAATCACACCCAATTTCCAAGCACCAATCCTCCCAAATTAAAACTCACAATCAAGCAATTCACAACACCGCAAAATTACTCAATGATCAAGCACGCAGCCGGCATTTAAATCGCTCGCAACAAAATTTCCCTGGCTGCACTGCGCGCTAAAAAATTCCCTCTGACTTTACACGGCCTCGTTACGAATTCAGGCCCTGTCGCCGGCGTATCGCTCGCGCCAGGCTCTATAACGTGTCTAGGGCGCGCGCGAGCGGTAGATCAGTCGCTGCGGGAATGAAATTTAAGAACATCGATGCCCGAATTCCTGAGTCGTATAATACAGCGTAGAGCGAGGGAGGAGGTATAAGCGTGGAATGCGACGAGAAAGAAAAGGGGCCGACGGGATAATGAGGCGGGCGGGGGTGAGTAATAAAACCGGTGCGCGCGTGAGGGTATTTCTGTGAGGGCTTTATCATCGGCGATGCGGCTGGCGGACGAGTGTCTTTGAGAGCGCGATGACTTTGTTCGGAATTTGGCCGGGATGGGTTGCTGATGAGAATTTGTAATTTGTTTGATCTTGTAAATTGGAGATTGGGATGAGGGAAGGGCTTTTTGTAACTTATTTGAGTTTTAGATATTTTGATCGCTTGTTTCAATGATGTTTATCGAAATGGAAGAGAAGTTAAAAAAATTTAATTTTCTTAGGAAGCATAAATTAGTCTTGATGAAAATCGTAGTGATGTCAAAGTCTATGCTATATTCTGCTTCAATGTGGTTTTCTGCTAATGATAATTGTGTAAAGTATACCAATTAAAATTTGCTGATTTATTTCTTTATTCTTTGTGTTACGAATGTAGATTGATGATTGATGAAGATGAATGATGTAGATTGATGAAGTTCATCAAAATGAAGTTCAAATGTCATGTGAATGGTATAAGTTGTTCTGCTAAGTAACGAGTAAGCTTAAAAAGTAAATAGTATGAACTCATTTGCTATTGGCCTAAGTAATAGGATATGAGGTATTGAATTTTTAGGTGATCATAAAGTTCAACTATTAAAGCTTGTTTAGAGTTAGTTTTCTTATTAATTCGTTTGAGAAGGTAGATCTATTTAGTAGAGATTTGGTTTTTTTAGTTACGGTGGTAATTGGAAGACGGGTTAATTTTTGTGATTGTTTTATACTTTGTCAAAAATATCTTAAACTGCACATTTATAAGAAGACCGTCTCTACGTCTCTTGTTCAATTTATATTAAAAGAATACTATTTCGTAATTGCTTCATCAGAAATCCCAAAAAAAAGAAGTTATTAACCATCTAGAATTAGAAATCTACATATTACCCACAGATCAAATCAATGTTATCCTTAAAAAATAAAGCAAACATTTTGTTTAAAAAAATTTAGTCTTATTGCAAATAAAAACCCTAAAATCTTTATATTTTCAGTAGACAAAGGCAATTAGCCTATATAGCTAACTATATAGCAACTATATAGCTATATGAGGAAATCACCAAAAAAGACTTCGACAACAAGATTCAAGAAATAAAGTGAAGAAGATCCAACCACCACTAGGATTTTGTTTTATCGTCATCGATAAAACTAAATCCTAGCTAAATAGATTCATCCTTTCATATGAATTAAAAAAGAAATCCCAATTTTTCCCTCGAAAAAACAATTATTGTAAGGCAAGAGCTAATACAAAATGGATACGTATAAAAATAAACAATTTCAACAATCAATAAAAATAAAAAAAAGTTTTATATAACCAAAAATGAATTTATCGTTCGTATATGACTTTATGTATCAAAATGTACATCTATCTCGAACAAGCCAAGATGTTATTTTAGTTCAAAAGGGAATGTTTCAAAAGCTGTACTGCATGTTACACTTACAAAAAAAAATTTTACTTGTACACCTGATGTTGAAAATGTAGTATAGATTTTTTCTACATCATAATTTTTACCAAAATCAATCCATACTTTTCAAGAAAATACCTAGGAGAATTAAACACAAAGACACGACTACAACATAAACCTAATTTTGTAACCTATATTCTCGACCTCCAGATTCAACTAATATAACATTCCTCTAGTAGGTTAAATATATGAAACAAATCTTAAATCATGACGTACGGTTGAAATCCGTGCGATGGAAGTCATAAATATTTTAAAAGCGAATTGATACGGAAGTATATGCAATTTTTAACATATAATACATAAAGTTTTCAATATTTGCATTATTAATAATTTTCAGTATATACGTAAATAAAATTTTCGATTCTTATTTTAAAAGCAAATTATTGCAAATTTCGTGTTCAAATATTATAAACTTTATCGACATATGCTCTAATTTTCTTTATTAATTTCGAAATAATTGTAAAAAAATCATGAATAGATCTACAAAAATAAAACAAAACATAAGTGATCAAAACCATTTTTAAATTTTGAAAAATTTTCCTAAACATCTTATATAATAATGAAAATCTCTCTAGAAACCTCCTACATAATTCTAAAATTATTAAATAAAATTACAACATTTTATAATGATTAAATCTGATTCTTCCACTAGCCAGCAGCTACTCTGAGAAAGAATCTAGCTCAAAGCGAAGCGCGAAGGCGCACTGAGAGGAAAATCGAAGAAAATTATAAGTACCCGGTGTATACACGATGGGAAATCGATGCCGGTGTATTTCATCCGTTCCAGGCTGCTCGACCGTAAGTAGACGGGAGCGCGCCGTCGACGTCGTTTCTCTAAAATCCCTAAAACGATCGACTCCCCCGGGAGTCGCTGCTGCAGCAGCTCCTCGTGAAAACGATAAGCCCGGTGCTTTAACTTGGCGCTGCTAGCTAGCGCGCGCGCTTGCCCCATTCTTTCTTGTAGTGCGCGTCGTGGGATACTGGCGGGTATATAGACCCGAGAATCTCGGCTGTGATGCGTATGACTGTTTTTTTCTTTTAGATTTGACGGTAATGTTGGCATAGGTGATGTTAGTTGGTGATGTTATTGTAGAGTTTTGTTTAGAGAATGTTTTCAGATAAATGGTAAATGATTTTACAAATTTTTTACAATATTTGAGGATGATTTGTGTATTGTTTTAAAACGCTTTTATTTGATTTCTAGAGATAAAATGTGAATTTTGTATTGAAAAAGCTGAAAAAGGTAGTATTAAAGATTCATTCGATTTATGAATAAAATAAAATTGCTGAGCAAGAGCGAATATGGTCGATCCCTTTATTAATTATTCAATTGGCGTTACGGCAATAATGCATCAAAATGAATCAATTAATAACGAAATAATAGAAGTGACAGTAAAATAGATTGAGTTTTGGCAACCGGCAAATCGAAAGCGTACATCACCATTGTACTCTAGATAAAAGCACTCGATCTTTCGTATTGAGAAAAATATGAGGAGAAAAAATGATTAAAGATCATAGAATATAACGTGGAAATAGTGCCTTTATAAATAAATCAATAGTGACGGACATTTTAATAAAGCTGATGAATTGATGAAATCTGTCATTTTTATTGGATGTAATTATTAGGATTATTTGGTTGACTAGGTGCAAAATGCTCATTGAATTGATCGATTGATTACCATATTTTTATATCTCACTAGTATTCATTACATTGAATAGCCTCAATGAGTATTTGTTCAATCTATACTCGTTCTAACATTTTTAATATATATTATTAATAACTTTTAGAAATGTATACGGTGATTAAGTTTGCTTAATGATTTTAATTTAAAAAATTTAATAATATTCATTAATAACTTTAGCATTAAGTGACTTATTAGTTTTGTATTTTCATAAATTTGAATCTCTTGAATTTTCAATGATTTGGCAGAATTATTATATTAGTATAGTGCCATTAAAACTTGACATTAGAATTTGTGACCTAAACGTTTTTGAAGACTGTTTAAGTATGATTAAAGCTAACATAATATAAAATATTAATCTTTAAAATCATTGGTGGGAACTTGCTAAATAAAAACTAGATTTTTTACTAAAGCAATATTTAATGATATATTAAATTTTGTTAAATTTAATTTTACTCTGCATGTAAAAAGATAGCCCAATGAAAATAATTACTTTAGTTAAAATTTGTTTCGTGATTTTATGAAATGCTGACGTCAGACTTTCATAGTATTTTGCTAACATAATAATCAAAGGTAATAACTTCTCATTGTACACTCAAGGATATTTATAACCGACGCAATGTTTGGAATTTATAAAAGGTGAAGTTGTCTTTTAACCAACAAATTTAATATATCTGTTTTAATAATACGAATATTTAAGTTAAAGCTTAATCCAGGGTTTGTGGTTGGTGTTCAATTGTCAACATATATATTGTATATACATACATCTATATTTGTTAAAAAAACGTTATGGATCGCGGGAATTTCAAAATGTCTAAAGAGTATTACGGAAAATTAATAGTGAAACAGTTAAAAGATTTGCTACAGGAACATAATTCTTCATTAGATAGAAAGAAGAAATAATTAATAGAGAGATTATAGAGACAAATAAAAAATATCAATGTTTGACAAAACATTGTTTTATTCAGCACACTATATTTTACTCAAATTAATTAATTTAATATAATCTATTATCATTCTTCATAAAATGCTATTGGTATTTGCAGCTGATTTTATTATTTATAAACATTCCGTTACTTATAAATGTTCTAGATAATATGTTTGTAGATTTGTGTATTTTGTTTTCTCAAAAATAAAAAAAAAATTTATAAAAAATTATTAAATTAATATGATATTAATGACTCCTAATTCAAAGTTTGTTATCTATCACGGTATAATTAAATAATTAAGCTTTAATATTTATTGTAATATAAATTTATATCATACATTAATTGTCTGATATACGTAAAGATAAGCAGAATGAAAAGTATTTTTTGTGAGTGGTCATGCTTGAATATAAGAAAGGTATAATTACTTTACGAAGATATTGAAATAAATAAAGAAAAGCTATAAATTCATCATAATTGAATGAAAAAAAGTTCATCATAATAAGGTAAAAATATCATTGTACTTTACAAAAACTGCATTAAAATAGCTTTAATTAATCTTCTTACAAAGATTTAAGCTTTTATTGAATTTTATACAAAACATTATTTTTTAATACATTTAAAACTTCAATGTTGGTACAGAAGATGAATTTCATATTAACTTAGAATTTTTGTGAGGCATTCGCAAGCTCATGCAGTTTTAACTTCAAATTTTAGTAAATATTTTAGAATTGCGGATATGAGATTTAAAAAGTAACACAAAATAAAGTTCTAGTAAACTTTAAAATATTATGAATTCATATTAGTTTATAATATTTATATACTATGTAGATAAAAAATATAAACAAACTCGTTGAGAAAGTTTAAAAGTTAAAATAAAAAATATATAAGAAAAAAACTTTAAACTAACTGACTTTGAGCAATAAGCCAACGACACTTAGAGAGTAATAATGACGTGCAAACAGTTTAATTAGAGTAAACTTTTATACAAGAAATAAAATAAATTAAAATTTATATGGATACTTATCAAATCTACTTACAAACAAATACAGAGTTTTACCTTTCTCACACAAATTCAAATTATTATCTACTATTCATTATTACAAATAATTCGCACCTATACCTGCCAGCCACAATTCACCCCAAACCTTTCCAACTCTTCCAAAAGCCACAATCCATACCCATCTACAGAACCCCAACAATCCACGTCCAGCTGTCATCATCCCGTTAATAGTAGTCCCTCGCAGTTCCGCGCTCTCCGGCTATACGCACTCGTGGGCGCCCACAGGCCAGAGGGGACGTTGGATTCTGGGAACTAGCCGCCAATACACGGAATTGTTGGAAACTTCCAAATAGCGCATTCGCGATTAGTAGTCCCGCGCTCGCCGCGTCCGTCCGAGTTATTAAGTATTTACACCTCGATGCGTCTCGCATTGTGCGCCGGCTGTATACGTATATTGACGTGCTCGCGCGGGAAAGTGGATTGCGAGCGCGAAATCGTTTACGGCGCAGCGGGCGCGCACAATGCTTTGGGATGAGAATGGCGCTGCGCTGCTGCCTTGGAATTGCGTTGGCGACGCGTGTTTCGAGCGATTATCCGATCCTAGTGCGCTGGCCATCGCGGGAGAGAAAATTTAAAGGGTTTGGATGTAGTTAGTGAGGTGATTTTCGTATCGGAGATGTTGGGTGATGTGAATGGCAGGAATTGAAATAGTTGGGATAAGTATTATTGGAATGATATATCGGTTGGTTGATATTCTCCAAATAATTTATAGATAATTTTATGAATAATTCAGAATGCATGACAAAATACTAGAGTTTAAAATGTAAACCTGTGCTATTTTTACAATTCTACATGGTACTGAAGATGTAATAATACTTAAATAATAATTAAATCAATCATCAATTCTATTTTAACTTTAGCGTTAGCCTTACAGAATATAGATTTCATGCTGTCGAATAAAGTTTAATTAGAAAATAAATAATAATTTTCTGTCAAGAAAAAAATATTGCTAACGTCATATCGACAAATGTATCATAATTACCGTAAAAACTTCACTGTAATATTCGATTTAATATTCAATTAAATTAATATCATCACCATTATTGCACATTATCAGAATAACTATCGGAATTTAATTAAACAATACCATAAGTCCTCCTGCAATATTTATGAACCTTAATTATCCGATCCTCTCTTCCCCAATAGAACAGAATCGAGTCATAATGCGCTCATAAAGTACAACCTCACCAACCCGGAATGAACCGAGCTGCATTCATTCGCTTAGATAATTCATCGAGCAGGAATGCTAGCCGCGCGCCCGCCCCGAGTGCTCAACATCGCCGAAACGAATTATTTAGCTTCTTTTATTAAGTCGAAATATCCGCGCCGACAAAGCCGGGGCCCAGAGCGAACGTCAGACATTGTCTGGGCGAAATTTCTCGCGCAACTTCTCTTAAACCCCGTGCGTTATCTATTAATCATCGCGGGCCGGTTTGCCGAGGAGAAGTGTCTTAACTTTCGCCGGACGGGAATCTAATTAGCAGTTTTGACGTGCGACGCGGAATAAAACGGAGAATGATAAGGGTGTTTGTTCGATTCGAGCTTTCGCTTTTATCATCGCGGTAAGCGCGAACGAGACAGGGACGGAGAGGGAAATGATTAAACTCTGCTGGGTGAGGTGTATATATATGTATATGGATAAATAAAAGAATAGTTTGTCATCATTTTTTTTCGCGCTCGGCGCATCACGCCTCGTCACCGGCCTGAGAGAACGAAATGTCGGCGTATTTATATTCTGACAAATTATTCTTTCATTTTTTTCTCTTTTTCTGTCTTCATTTTATCGCGGATTCCGGGTGGCAAGAATTTTTACAAAAATTTGGGGTATTCGCGGGTCGAGCGAGATTGAAGTTACTGGGGATTAAAATAGTCTTTATAATTATTCGTTGTTATAGTTTTTGTGTACTGAAGTATTTGGATATTGATTAAAATGTAAATTATTTAGCAATTTTTTTTCTTGTAAAAATTTAATTTTACGGCCGATGAAGTTGAGTAATATGACTTAACAATAATTGCTAGATATTATGAGATCAATTTTTGATATTTAATGGAATGAAATTCACTTACTTAAATTCAAACGTTTTACCAAGTTGCAATAATTTTTGTTTATACAACAGCTCAAAAATAAAACCCAAAAATAACTCGACCACGTCCATTACATAAAATCTCTCAACCACACACTGCAATCCCATGTCAAAACTTCCAAAAAAAAATGATCACACCCATACAACACGCCACTAACTACCTACACCAGCAATTAAATACCTCCAATAAAATCACCAACTCAACGCACAAGAGGTTATCCAGCACCCTTAACAGATCCAGCCAGATGAGAACTGATGGACCGTGCGCGCGCACGCCACATAATCCACCCTCTCTCACACGCGCGGAACTTCAGCCACAAGCACCCGAAACGCGCTCCAGACGGTCATTATGACGCGTGCGTGAGCGCAGCCCTCCCGTCGAAGGCTGCGGCATTGTGCTCTCGGCCGGAAGATTGATGGCTTCGATTTGTCGCTCGCTCGGCCGGACCAATTGGCCCGCCAGGACACCTCGATCTTCTAGATGGACTGTATCTCCAGGCTCTTTTTTCTCTCTCGGTTGTTACGGACTATTAGTTATTCATAATCTTGTTATGTGGTTAGGGGAGCTATCTTTTGGTGAGGTGGTTGTAACGCGGCTTTGATTAATTTTGGAGGGATTCTTTATGATGCGGGCCGATATTGGAGAGGGATTTATGAGCGTTTGATTAACCGGAGCGCGCGATTGATGCGGCTCTTGAATTTTTTAACCGGGATGAAATTTAAAATGTTGCGCGACGTTTGATTTTGTCGTTTTCGGTTGTAAGGGGATTTAATTATAAAGGGGATTTTTCTAAAATTTTTGTTAAATTATTGATGCGAAAAGAGCGGCTGAATTTTCGTAGCGTACAGGATGCAAATTCCACTGCGTATGTTTTAATGATGTAAATATACGGAAAAGTAATTGGATGTTGATTTTGTTTAAAAATGGAAATTTATACTCAGGATGCAGTAAAGTTTATGATTAATTAACAGTGAAAATAGCTAAGTAATGTATTATTACTATCAATATTCAGTTATAACTTCGCTAATAAAAGCAATTCCAGTAATTAATTTTAATTGCAATCGCAATGGGGATATGCGCGTATTTCATCGCGAATTCGAAATAGCATAAATTGGAAAAGCACAAATGAGCAGCGTATATTATTTTACGTTTAGATAATATTTACGAGGAAAAAATTAAGCAGGAAAATGATTATCGCGATAAACGCAATACGTTTCCGTATGGCGTGTTTATGCCCTCTTCTGTCTATGAGCTGCCCTCAGTTTTTCGCCCCCTTTTACGATGACGATCGCAAAGAAGATTATTCCTTATATATTATGTTTGCTCTCTCGCTTATTCATAATCCCACTCATATTCGCAGTAATAATATTTTTCAACAAACAGCTTGGAAATTCTCTCATTAATTTTAATAAGATAAAACCCATAAAGATATTAGATACAAATCCGTTTATGTATTTTCCTGCTAAAGCGAAAAAGCACATGTATAAAATAAATTCAATACGTATAACATTTACATTAACGAATACGCGAAAAACTTTAAACCATACATCAAAGTTCTTATAAATATAAATTCAAGAATTAGCCCGCTTAACGATTTTAAAATAAAGCAAAAAAAAAAGCCTCGACTTTGAATTCATCCGTAAACGCAGAAAGATAAAGGCAAAAGTGTCTCATTTACTTACGCTGAAAGGTATGAGGGAATTCTTCACCGAGGGTATCATCCACTGCTGGAAGAGCGACATCACCACCTGGCATCCGACGACCACCTCGAGAATTCGCTTGATTAAAAACCTGCGGCAACAGAAAAGCAGAAAGCGCACAAAATAAGAGAGGAGGAAACAAAGGAAAGCGAGCCGTAAAAAAGGCGGAGGGTGGGGAGGGAGGCGCGAGATAGCGAAACACGCGGAAGCGCATCCAAATTTATTCCTACTCAACGCAAAACTTATTGCGGATAAAGATTCTCCCCCTCAAGGATACACAGTCGGGCAATAATTTATATATGCCCTCCCTCCCCGAGAGAGAAAGAGAGAGCGAACGGAACGCAGAACTTGAGCTCCGCACTTGAGATTTCCAGAAGAAGAGAGAGAGAGAGAGAGAGAGAGAGGGAGAAGCTCCGCGTGTTTCATTGCGATAAAAAGGAGAATTTATCTTCTCCACTGTCCCTGCTATATATACAGGCTGCGCGCTGCAAGGGGGATGAAAGAAGGCGCCCGAGGCATTATAAATTACATCGGGAGGAATTCATCGACGTGGATATTCCGCCCATGAAATTTCACGGCGTTAGACACGGGCCGGCTAGCGGAACGCCGGCCGGAAGTGCGCGAGCTCACGGGCTTAAAACAGAAAGGCGAATACATCACCGTACTCTCTCCCTCTCTCTCTCTCCTATTTTCTCAACAATGGTCCGCCGCGCACTTGAATCTAATTTTACGAGCGGCCCTCTTCTTCCACTGTCGTCGTCGTCCCCTTTTGAGGAGGACAGCCGACGACAACGAGATTGCGGCCGGGGGAGCTCGCAATCAACGCAGTTTATCCTCGCGCCGAAAGCGAGAGACCGGATTAGATTGATATTGGGAGAAACGGGCCACGCGGAGAGCCGAGGGGAAGGTTCTCTTTTTTTTTTTACGTTTGGTCGAAGGATGGAGATGTATGCAGTCCCAAGCTGGGCGCGGGTGCTAGGGTCGACACTGAAAAAAAGGGATCTGCTCGTCGGGGGGTTGAGGCGTTATTTTTGGGGTGTGATTTAACGTGTTTCTCTGCGTGGAGGTGGGTTGCGGAAGAAGCGGTACATTTATTTCAAGTGGGACAATAAATATTGTTTGTAAGAGTCCATTTAATCAGCGGAGAAAAAGAAAAGCTATTTTAAAATCATTCGAGGTAGTTCAGGGATTTTTTTTATCCTTCAAACATCTCGTGCAACTATAAAAACTTAATTATTCGCAAGGGGTGAAATAGAAACTTTGAGCTCGCAGAAAGCGAGCTATGCATTACAGTAATCAGCTTTATGAAAACAAAAAGTTTACAGAGCGAAATCCAGCGCAAAAGCGGCTGAATAATAGCGATGCTTAATTAATTACGAACAACGAGAAAGAAGTGAAGGGAGAAAGAGAGAAATAGAAAGAGAGAGAGAGAGAATGAAGTGAGTGAAAGCGCCTTTTTGAAAGCTCTCTAAACTCCAAAAAAGCGCCTACGAGAGATCCATTAATTAGTTCCCAAATAAAATTTTCAAAAATGAATCTCTATCTCGCCCTTCCGCTTTCTCTCTCTCTCTCTCTCTCTTTCTCTCTCAAAACACGAGCCGTCCAACTTCCCGCAATAATTAAAAGCACTATACCATAGTAAACAAAAACAAAAAAAAAAGAGCGAAAAAAAAACATACGCACCTCTTGCGGATCCTCTGGGTCCTGGGGAAGTTGAGCTCGTAGCAGAGCGTCGGCGCCAGTATGTAGTAGTAGAGGTCGGACAGGTTCAGGTTGTCCGGATATTGCACGAGGGCCTTGCTGCCAGCTGCGCTGCCGTCTATCTCGTGTCTCGTTTCGTCGGGGTCGCAGCCGTTCTGCTTCACCTCTGTCGCTGAGAAAACACAGAGAGTAGAGAGAGAGGGCTGAGAAGAGGAGATAGATAGACCAGACACGCACGGCTCCTACAGTTGAAATAGCAAGCGTCGCGCGGAGCGTGCCAGAAAAGGGGGAGGGGCGCGGGAACCAGATGCCGTCGTCGATTTTTCTCATTATTATTTACGCGCGCGCTTCGCCGGGGAACGAAATTGCGGATGAGGCGCGGGCTCTGTTGGAACGTCGGCGGGATGAAGTTGAGTGAAGAATTAAAATGTTTTCTTTTTTGGTAATATTCCAGCTTCGTTGAATTTTGCATAAGCTGTACCGAATTCTATGAAGCCAGAGTACTACCAAAAGCAAGAACATTTTAATACACTAATAATAACTAATTAATAAATTATGCAGTTCGAAAATCAGGCAACTGCACTAAGTAAGTAGTAAAATCCGAGTATAGTCAGACGCGCAACTACGCTCAAGTACCTGCCAAGCTCGTTTTGCCAATTTCAATAGCAAGCATTTACATCATCAATTACGCCCAACTAAACAATAACGCAGAGCAAAAGCGCCTTATTCAAACGATAAAAATCGCTCCTGAAGCTCTTGAGCGCGCAGCATCCAGATGGGCATGAATAAGAGGCGTTGCTTTTACGTTTAATTAATTACTCCTCTCTTCCCCCCTTTCTTTGCAGCACGTACACATCCGCACCGGCATCTTAATTAATTAGCACGCGCGCTTTCTTCTCCTGTTCGCTCTCTCACAGTCGAGTATTTCCGAATGGAGCCACGGTACCGGACGCTTTTTTGTCGCTCCAGACAATTGAGATACGCACAATGCCCAGCCCCACGCGGGACTTCCGGGCTAATCTGGGTATTCGTTTTGCCAGCTCGATCGGCTACATCGATCAATTAATTGGCGTGAAATACGCGCACGTAGCGAGACGTGGCAGAAGGTTAATGAGTTTATCGAAGAAGGAAGAGGGAGCCGCGAAAATCGATGTATATATAGAGGGAAAATCGCTAACCAGATAGGTGAACGGCCACTCTTTCGATTAACCAAACCCCGGGCCTAATCCAATTTGCGCCGGCGCGTAAGCCTCTTAGGTTTAAATACTCGAAGATTTGGGCCGAGGGGGAGGCTGGCTGCAGTCGGCTAATATATATCTGTTGTCGATCGAAGAGGAGCCACTTATAAGACGAAGATTGACCGACGCGAAAGCCTTCCTGGCAAGCTTCCATTTCTCCCTCTCCGTGAAGGCCGAGCCGGGTAATAAGGCGCAAAGAATTCGTCTAAATGAAATTTCGCCCCGCAAGCGGCTCTCTACCCCCGAAAACTCGTTCCGCGCCTTCTCTTTTTCAATGGCCCTTGGTGTCTCCGCTTGCGCACGCCTGGCTCTCTCGGTTGGGGAGGGAAAGAGATAGGGGAGAGAGAGAGAGTGACGTGGATAGTGGAGAGGTGGAGCGGAGAGAGTGGGACACGCGCATTATTTACTAATTTTAATTAAAACTTTTGCCCCTTTGAGCCAGCTGGAGTTTTTCATTCTGTTTGCTCCTTTTGACCTGCGTTTACGTTTGACTTTCTTCTCTGCGCGCTGAACTTTTGTTGTTTGATCAATATATGCGCTCGACATAAGAAACTTTTCTTTGTTGATAAATGCTTTTTTAAAACAGTTACTTTTTTCGTGGATTTATTAAGATTAATGAAAATTTAATTTCGGTTTCTTTTAGACGGACGTTATTTGTCAAATAATATTAACCTCTAGAGGACCGGATGCCAGTATAGTGAGGCGAAGGTGGCGCTATTTTTTTCGACACACTCATTTACCAGAACACTAAAGACCTAGAACTTGAACAAAAATTTTATCAAAATATGTTATTGTTTGTAATGTTATTAAAAATTGTTTTTTAAGATATGGAGAATGTTACAGTGTGATAAAAATACATTTTCTGTAATTAAATATTTAAATAAAATATTTAACATAAAATAATTCAAATTACACGTATTAAAGAAGATGTTTCTAATGTGGCTAAATCCCGATATTTGGACTTTGAAAATATTACCACAATGGCTAAAAATTTAGGCACATGTAACAAGTTAGAGAATCAGAAGTTTAAATTTGCGCCTAGAAAAATATTTACTTTGGCATTCGAAATGTCTGATAAATTTTCTTTTTATAATGTAAATATAATTAATAAATAAAAGATATGCGTTGCGATGTAAATAAAAGTGTCTATGAAATTGTAGAAAGACAACTTCTTCTATTTGTACAATAATATGATAGCCACAAGAGAAATGATGATATAATATTAACTATTATTTATGACAATTAAAAATAAAATAAAATATTTTTAATTTCTATGAATTTAATCTTATTATACTACTAATTGTCAAGAACATTTATTGCGTCTTTTTATTAATGTGTTCAAAGGTAAAATCACAAAAACTCGAAAGAGAGCTCATAATAGAATTTTTTATGCGTCACTCTTATTTACCACGAAAAACGAAATTATAATAGAATGCGCAACGCCGACACATGATTAACCCGAACCCAGAGCAGCGCGCGTAACTCGTTTTCCTGTCTACAAGCATTCGCTCTGAGTTCGCCTAAAACCCGTGAAAGCGACAACAGCAACCGCACGACGCGCAGAAATTTCGCATTCCATCCTATTTGGGTTCCCTTAATTCTCCCCCCTCAGTAGCAATCATCTTGCGGCGCGCTAAACGAGTGCATAATATTTGAATCTGAAGTAGGCAACCGGCAACCCAAGCTCCGAATAAGGATCAACCTACTCGGACAAAGTAATCGAGAGAAAGATTGTTTACAAAACGTTTTATCACGAGAAAAAGAAAGAGAGAGATTAAGATTGAGAGAGAGAGAGAGAGAGAGAAATGGTGAAAGCTCATTGTGCGTGTCACAGTTAATTTGCTCCTCCATTCCTCGTCGTGTCTGCTCGAAGCTTTCTCGGCGCTCATTTCGAGATATACGAGTCGGAGAGAGGAGGAGCTCTAAGTACCGGAGGTATCTGCTGGCACAAAGACGGAATTACGTTCGGGCGACGCCGCCACCGCCGCCGAGTCGTGATTGAAAAAAGGAGAGGAGGGAGGACGAAGAGAGAGAGAGAGAGAGAGAGAGAGAGTGAAAGAAAAAGAAAAATAATTCCGACGCCGCTGGTGAATTGCTGCAGCGCGCCTGTGCCTCTCTTTGCGCGAGTGCTCGAGAGGACCAGACGGAGCTTTTCTGCGCTCTGTTTTTTCATGAAGGGGAGGGGCCAAACTCGAGAGTGGGTTGGTCGGCCAAATTTTCGGTGGTTTTTTCGAAATGGGATTTTTCGGAACAGTGAATTTCCATCCGGAGAAACGTAGGTAAGTGTGATTTCATATATCAGAAAAACTGTTTTTATGTAGGTGATTTAGAAATACTTAACTGTGCTTCAAAAAATCTATTGCTGTGATAAATAGAATTCTAAAAATATGGTAGTAAGGTTAACAGTATCGTTCTAAATTGATGATGTTTGATACATTTATTTGACTGTCTCGTTTTCAGTTAAATTTATCTTATGTATATTTTCCTATGAACAACAGAACTATTGAGAATATAACGGTCGTCGTTTTTGGACGTACTATGGTTAGAATTCATGTCAAACGTGAATTTAGATTTTAAAATTCTTTCAAATTGGTATTTAAATTGCCAAATTATAGTCACCATAAAAATATATATACTTTATGCATAAAAACAGACATTTATAAAGATAAATTGGACTTTTATAAATGTATCTATAGAGAAAGATAGAGGTAGCGCTATCATTATTGGATTTCGATATGTATTATAAGTAGTACATTCCGATTTTAGTCGGGCAAAGGTTTATTTTATATAAGGTGTTATATTTTTTAAATAAAAATCCATTGCTTGGATTAGCAATTTTTAAAGTGAAAAGTTAGGCATTATTAACGATATATTATTTATACACACTATATTATAATTATGTATGAAAATTTTGTACACGTAGGTTGTAGAGAGGAGACAGGAGCAAGCGGCGATAAACATCGTCGAACAGAAGTAAGTAGATCTATAGTTCATACACTTCACCGCTAGGAGGTACTTTACAAACTCGCAAGCGACTAGACGACTGTTAGGTTACTATATAAGAGAATTTAGATAGGTAGCAAAAAAGAAACTGCGATTGCAATGTTGCGTTAATAAGTTACGATACATGTAATTAGTTTGCGACATATCGTCGCTCCTAACGAAGACTAGCACATTTTATTTCTCACCGCGAAGACTAATACTTTTCGCAATCTCCCG
>UELX01003436.1:0-23353 GCA_900480035.1 Eupelmus urozonus | reverse complement strand
AAGCATACCTTTAGTAATTGTAAAAAAGTATGTATGTCGCATTAAAAATTTATTACGAGCCTTAAAAGAGGCTAGAGTCGAACAATTCACTAAAAATTATTGATAAAAATTAGTAAAATTAAAAATAGCAAGAAGTAAGTTGTATAAAAGTTTAAAAGTAAAAACTCACACTACACGACCGCGAACGACCCGTCGTAAAGGACCGTCATAGTTAGAATAGGGAGGCAAGTAACTCCTCCGAAACGTCGACATTGTTAATTGTAAAAATAAATAACATCCATGGTTCGCAAAGATCAAAAAGAGAAATTATTTTCTCCTCATCATCAATTAATTACGACCAACAAACGATAACTTCTCCACTTATTATTGAATATTAAAATATAAAATAAATTTTGAATAAAGATAGAGGTTATCATTACTTATTGCATATATGAAAATATATTTTTTTATTGGTTAAAAAAATAATTCAAATAAATAGGTTGGCAAAATTAATATTATACTTCTTGTTTAAAAGAAAAGGTTGTGCTGTAGTAACATAATAATCTTTCAAAATTTCAGATTGATTCTCCGTCTACATTTTAAGATATATCTATTGAAAGTTAACTAGATTTAAAAATATATAAATGACGATGTAAAATGAAACGAACTAACTGATATTGTATAACAGTTTCTTGAAGAATGAATTAAAAAAGAAATAAAGTTGTGCAATAAAAGTAAAATATCTGAAAAATCGTTAATATCAGTTAATATACTTCAATAAATATTTGATGGTTCGTAGTATATCTTTAAAGAAGATATACTATACATTTTTACGATTATTGAATTTAAAAACTGTCTTTTCACTTAACTTGAAAAGATAATGTTTACAAAATACTTAAATTGCATGATAAATAATTCCAGCTCTCGAAAAACATTTTACAAATATGAATTTTACCACCGTAGAAAATATATTTCCTCACCAAACACACTCGCTTCCATTTACACTTTGCATGCGCACTTTTCCCTCAAGCCGTAAAGCATCAATCCTCAAAAGGAAAACAGACACAATAAGCCAGGTTCGACGAAATCTCGAAAGGCCATAAATATAAACCGCGCGAACAAAGCCGCCTATTATGTACCTACTTTTATCGCCGAGCCTTCCTCGAAATCTCGGAAATTCATCCACCGCGCATCCCCCGATTGAAAAGCGCCTTAACTCCTCGCTCACTGCATATTACACACCCTCGCCGCACCCTACCTATACACACACGGACCGCCTGGATTTTCACGCTCTTGCATCTCGTCATAATTTATCCAAAAGTCGCAGTGCCGCGCGCTCGGCTTATAATAGCTCTCCGCGCGCGTTAAAATGTTTACACTCGCACACACAGCAACCCAGAGCAACCGAAGCATATATACCCGGCGAATAACACATTCATCCTGGCGTAATTCGCTCGTGCGCGAAAGAGAGGAAAAAGGCCGGGCGAAAAAAAAGGTACACACAGAGAATAGAGAAGAAGAAGAAGAAAAGAAGCTGCGCAGACGGAGGGGGGTGGCAGCAGGGGGGGGTGAGTCATATCCGAGTTTTAACGCTCGCTGACCCGTTTGAGAAAAAGGATTCGCGCGAGAGCGCGCAAACTTTGCGCCTCTACTGTCTCTCTCCGACGCCTCGAACGTCTGTATATACACTTACACACCCGCGCAGCCGCCTAACACCAGTCCCGGAGGCTGCTTGGCTCCCCAAGCGTGTGTATATATATACGTATATATGGAGACGTCTACGGTGGAATTCATGTCTGCAACTCCGGAGAATAATGTATATATAGCCTAGCGCGCCGATATCGCCGAGAGAGATATATATACGCGAGCGTCTGAGTATATACGCAAAATCGCTTCTTCGATCCGTATATTGTAGTCGCGCGAGCCTAGAGCTCTCTTCTCTCTTATAATACATTGTTGGCCCGAGCTGGAGGAGAGAGAGAGAGAGAGATACACTCGACGATTTCTCATTGTCCTTTTATGCGTTTTAGAACGCGGATAATGCGGAGCGCGCGCGCGACGGAGCTTTTTATTCGCTCTATACTTTGCGAGCGCGCTTTTTTTTTCCATACCGACGAACTTTTTTTTTTCTTTATTGTATAGCTGCGATGCGGCAATCCGCGCGCGGATGAAATAATGACGGAATGTGACTATTATGCGGCAGTGGCTCCTTGGAAAAATCGTTCCGCCACTTATACACCCGATCTCTGTATATCCTCCGCTTAATATAAACATTCTCATTTTGTTTATACACACCGCACGCTAGCAGCTCTCCGCGTGTCACTTCAGACTCTGCAGGCGAGCAGCGAGACGTAGTGGAAATGTAGCTCGCTCTAGAGCTTGGGAATTTCGGCTTAGTCAAGTACTCTGCGCGCGGGGCCCTTTAGAGCGAGAGCAGTGGGTATATAGGGTGGGGGGGGGGGGGGGGGTGGCCGGTGAAATAAGAGCTATTGCCCTTACTCCGGCTCTCTCGTGAGCGCGGCTCTTCCGCGAGAGGAGAAAGAGGCCAGACCTTTGCGCGACTCTTTCTCTTTTGCTGGATACAAGCCCGGGCCTCTCCAAGCCAACTTCTCTTTTTTTTTCGTGTGTGTGTGTAGGGTGTGAAGCGTGTGGGTGATGTGGTAGGTGTGGTGGATTTTTGAGGATGGTGTAGATGTGGGGGATTTTGGATTGGTTGTATGTGTTTGGGTAGGTGAAGAGGTGAGGGATTAAGAGATAATTTAAGTGTTGGTATAGTGAAAAAGTTATCTGGGCTGGTTAATAAGATACTTAGATATCTATGCGTTTTATTGAATTTTCAAATTATTGAATAGAGATTTATATAAGAGATAATGTGAGAAAAATAATGATTAACAGTATGCGTTATTTCAATCTTTATAAAATAATAGTTGATAATCCAGATATTCTTTTAAATAAACGGTGAAGTATCGGATATTCAAAACATGATACCCACGTTATGAAAAATTTATGTTTCAGGTAGACCGATGAAATCCGAACTATTATTGAGAGAATTTAAAAAAAAACTATAGCAGTTGAAATAAACAAATATTTATTTTCTTTTCATAATATCAACGATTTGATATATTATACATTTAACAATAGCATGTACATTTTTATAAATATATTATTGAAATGTGGCTATTTTTTACATAAATAGATTTTAAGTAAAACATTTTGAGGAAAAAAACATTTCTGTTCAAATTTGACTGTCACGTTTTACGAGGCTCTTATTGTCCACATCAACAATGCGATAACAGCTTGGCTGAGTTACAAAAAGGCACTGATGTGCGCATAAATTTTTAAAAATACAAAATTTTGTATTCAAGTACTGCGGAACGACATTGTAACATAATTTATATGCGACTAGATATCTGGCTTTACAAGATAAGTGTGCTTAACTCCATTTTTTTTGAAAATTTTGCTTACACCGTTTTTGTAGTGTCGCTGTAAAATTGTTTTTTAATAGAGATATCGCTCTGGTAGTTAACCAAAGTACTTTTCAAGCTTTTGGAATATGTCTACTATAAATAAATACAGTTTTAATTGCTTTTATTCATCATTTTATATAACTTATTTTATTCGATCTTGGTTACAACCATACGTAAACCGTACATTCGACGAAATCTCAAAAAGTAAATTTATCTAGTTATATGGAGAAGCCGCAATTATAATAGGATAAATATACCAAAATGAAATGATAGAATTAAAATAGAGTATGCTTTCGCAAATAATTAATGTTCGTTGATTCGCTGATACTTAATTAAGCACAGTGATGTTATTATTTATATGAATTGAAGAAAGAGAGGGGAAAATTTCTTTTCTGATCCAGACCCCAAGCTTTTAGTATAACTCATACGTTTTACTGCTTTGCTGAAAGAGAAAAGAATGTATCTTAAAGTTATGGCCATAATTAAATTCTTATTTAGTGCCTAAATGAATTAGCTAAGTGTAAGATTTCAAGTCGTTTCCTCCGATCTTGAACTCTCATTTACACATTAAAGTGTTAATTTCTCAAAGCCTTGAAGGAGAATAAACTTCAGAAATTTATTATTATCTTAGCAAGTTACAAATACTCTAATTTATTATAAATATAATAATGTTCGTAAGATGTGTATATATGTATAAAAGTACTTGTGTGTGAAGATAATAAATAAATTAAATAACAACATTCGTAGAATTGCGAAATGTTTTACAAATTTTATCATTTCATTGTTTTAATTTTTAAATAATATAGATGTTAAATACAAAGTTTTAACGTGAATATTGCATAAAGAAGTATGATCGTTTGTGAGAATAAACAGATAAAATTTATAAAATTTTCTACAACAATTATAAATATTTAATAATAAAGTTTATGTAATCCTTCTAAAATTGTAATTTATAAGAATTTATAAATTCTTAACAGGATACTTTAATGACAGCTAACTATAAAGTTTCAATTAGCGTTTTAAGATTGAAATTTAATTGCTTTTTCATTAACTCGCCAGGAGCAATGAGTAATTTATACATACTTTAAATATTTCATGCTCGAGATGCTATGATATTCTTCTTTTGTGGATTATCCTTTAAAAACGCTCTAAAATAGATGTTTTATGATCGCTCTTAATGATCCACTAATTGCAAGAAGTTATATGAATGCGTCGCGCCATCGACGTAAATAATGAAAGAAAAAAAAAGAACATTGAAATTAAGGAAAATTCAGTTAAAATTTTTGTGAAAAAAAAGTACTCCTACACAAACGGTTTTGAATTTGAAAACGCTGAATAAAACTCGATTCGAAACGGGGCTCGCAGACCTATTAAGGCAGATGGAAATTGCCGTCATTTGCTCCTCGCGCAAAATGTATTAAGCTCCACAAATTACTTTTACAAAACTGCAGAAATTATTAGATTTTAGAACGTGAATCAGTCGCGTTAATAATCCGTAGTTTATACGTAAATAATAGTCGCTATGCTTACAGTAAAATATAATAAACAATTAAATAAATAACTCTTTTTTAACAATAAACTACTTTATTTTAATTAAAACCGGCACTCCATTAATAGCTTTCCTCTTCACTTAAAAAATATCTGCAACATTTCACAAAACATTGCTAGTCCCTTCTATCAAGTAGTAAGATGCCGAGTACGCTCAGACGGCCCGCAACTACTTTCTTCCCCCAAAGCAGTTTCGATTACACAGGCGCATCTCGGCATTACCATAAATTTGCCGGTCTGAATAATTTACTCGCGCATCTTCCGCGACCCTTAGCCCGCCGAAACAGATATTTAAAGCTAAACATCTGGCTTCCATTTCGATTACCCGGCTGCTCGGCGGGGCGCATAAATTTAAAAAAATCCTCAAAGGCGCTCCATTACGGCTAAATTCAAAGCTACGCGCTGCAGCTATAAAGCTTTCCTCGATATCGATAATCCCTATCGCTAAAAGGCAACTTGGCATGCGACTAAAGAAAAGCTCTCTCTCGCTCGCGACTCCCGAATCCGGCAAATGTATAAGCAAGCGTAAAAATTGTTGGCATAGAAGCTCCTTCTCTCGCGCTTCCGCTGTATGTGGGATACAAGTGTATAGACACACTTGTGCTTGCGAGCAAAGCAGGCTGTCTTGCCTCTCTCTGCAGAGATGTCTCGATACACAGTTGCCGAAAAGAAAAAGAGGCTCATCATCAGCCGGTGTACATACATCGCTCTCGAAAGCAAAGCGTCTCAGTTAGAGCGGAGGATAGGTTGCTTGCTTGATAAGGGTGGGAAAGGGGGGGGGGAGGATGGGGGTGGCTGGGATTCGAAGAGGCTGCAGAGCGCGCTTAAGAGGATTCCGCGAGTATAGTCTAGCGTGCGCGCATCAGGATCGCTCGTCGTCGAGTATAATTGAAGCGAGTAGAGCTTGCGCTTTCGCTTACCTACACACATACGCACACACGAACACGCACACACACACACACACCTACCCCACACCGTTACATATACAGACTTGTACTCACACGTACTATACTGATATACGTACATACACACACACGTTCATACACATACAGTTACACAGACACACACACACAGACGCTCACACACGCAGAGAGACACACGCACATACACACATACACACGCAGAGGCACATACACACACGCATGCACATATACACACACACACACACAGACACATACACACACTTACAGAGACACACGCAAACACACACATACGTAGACGCAGACGCACAGACACAGAGAAAGAGAGCTTGCAAGCTGCGTCGAGCAGTGCTCGGGCGCTTGCGCAAGCCTAGCTATATAGCTGTACATAGAGCGAGATACGTCAGTGCGCGAGAGTGCCGAGCTGGTTGGGTGTTGCGCAGAGAGTCGCGTGCGCCGCCCTGCAGGGAGAGCGCGAGAGTAGGGTGCGCAAGCTTGAGAGCGAGAACGAGAGAAAGCTTCGCCGTGAGAGAGAGAAAGAGCTGGCTCGCGGAGCTTGCCGCGCGCGCGAGAGAGCGAGGCGAGTAGTGTGTGTCTGGCAGCACCCAACTACGCTCCATATACATCTTATGCGGGCAATGGCAGCCCGCAGTGGCCGAGGGCCGCGCCGCTGCTGGTGCACCGCTGCAGCCGAGGACGCCTCGGGCCCGATCCGATGAGCGCCGCCGCCGGCGAGTGCCAGCACAGCCCGACACTCAGGCTAGGCCAGCCAAGCGGCTAACCCAACGCCCCTCCAGGTAATAACACTCAGACTCTCACACTCTCACACTCTCGCAGCGGGATATATGCGCTAAAAGAGAGCACGCCTATGCTTTGCTATACAAGCACGCCCGTTACGTATATAACACCAGCACACCCTGTTTCTCTCGCATCTGTGTACATGTGTGTATGTGTCTGTGTGTGCGCTGCACGCCGCGGTGAAAGCTGCTCTTTTGATCGAGAGATCGCCGAGAAAATAACGAATTCGAGCTCGAGGGGATGCGGACATGCGGCCCTTTTCCTGCAATCAGCCTCGCGCTCTGTATACTATCGCGACGGCCGCCACCCCCGCGCTCTGTTTATTTGCTTTCTCTCTCCTATACTGCATCTTTCTCCGTCTCTCTATATCTTCGTTGTCTAGTCTCTGTGTGTATACGTATGTTAGGCGCTCACGCTTAATTTTATTCAATTATTCGACAATCCCTCTCCCGCTCGCTCTTGAAGCTGCTGCTCCGGCCTCGCTCTGGCAATCCGGCTCTCTCTCCCTGTATTTACATTCAAATCGATTCGCTTTCGAGCTTGTTTATCGCCGCGCGGATTATTATTCCCGAGGCCTGAGCCGATTATTTCTCGCCTCCGGGCCGTAATTAGACAGCCGCGGCCCAAAGATAACGTCTCTATAATCGAGCGATTTTCCAAGCTCAACTTTAAACGATACAAATCGCTTAATGCCGGATATTCGTGCGCGGTAAACTGCAGCCACTGTGTGACTCATTCACAAACAGTCGATTGTAAAATCCAGCACGCGAGTTATGCCACATTATAGAGGCTGCCGGGGGGCTGTAAAAAAGGCGGCGCGCAAATTGCTCAGGGAAACGGCGCGCGGAGCGACAAAGCTCGGGCTTTCGCAATATTTACTCGAGCTCCTCTATATACTTCGGCCCTCTCCCTCCCTCTCTCTCTCACTCGCCCCGCGAAAGCATGCAAAATGCGCATCCATTAAAGCGCAGGCCAGCCCCTCCGCTGCGCTCTTGCCTATACATATATACGTATACATATACACATATATGCATGTGCATACAGAGAGGGACGCAGGCATATATTTAAAATAAGCGCAGCGCTGCTCGTCGCGCGAGCGCGTGGCTAAGAAAAAGCGAATGAATGAACGGCTGAATGAGCCGGCGCTGCCTGCCTGATTTGAATGCAGCGCGCAACAACAATATAGCTACACACACACACAACCAACCGTCGAGCTTACACCTCACACATACACGTATATACACATGTGTGTCTAAACAGAAGGAGGAGCGGCGCTTGGAGTCTGCCTGCGGCAGTAGCAGAGCGAGATGGCGAGTTCGGGGACAGCTGGAGTCGAGGCCGGCGTGAACGTCGTCGGCGGGGGGGGGGGCGGGGGCGGCGAGACGCTGCCGGAGCCTGGTTTGGGCGCCGGGGGTGCCGGTCTGCCCGGAGGTCCGAGGAACCCGCTTATCTGCGGGGTCTGCCACGACTACTACAGCGAGCCCTGCCTGCTGGCCTGCTATCACACCTTCTGCGCGAGATGCTTAAGGGGGCCGCACCACGACGCCAAGCTCTCCTGTCCTGTTTGCGGGTAAGTTTGAGAGACTTGGATTTATTGGTTTGGCTGGATTCGTTTGTGGATTGAGTGGCTGATGGTGATGGGGCGTTTTTTTCGGGGGTGTTTTTGCGAGGGAGGGTTGGGGTTTAAGGGGGTGTGGGTTTTGGGAGGGGAGTTTTTTGGAGGGTTTTTTATTTTGTGATTGATTTTTAGTTGTAAGTCGATCGGTGGCTGAATGAACGTAAAAGAATATGGGTAAAAAATGTTCTGGTAACTTTGTTTAATTTCTTAATTTTAAAAATTTCTGACGACGGTAATTGATGTCGGTCTTACTGGAGCTTGACTAGATTACCTAATGTTCGTATAATTTTATGATAATTGGCCTAGCTAACACATATAACTTAATTCGAGTAAATTTGAGTAATTACAGGCCTAACTATAGATAAAATTTTATCAAATTTTATAGATTATCTTGATTTAAAGTTTTTTATACGCGGTTTTAAAAAGTTCATTAAAATTTATAATAATTATGGTTGTTGTACAAAATTTTATGTAAATAAAATAAAGGCATGAAAATAGGTATCATAAAAAATTCTACTCTTAAAGCAAAATTTTCGATTCTTATGTATATTACAGCAAATTAATATGCATAATCCATGAAATATAATTCAAATTTAATTAAATTTAAGGCAAATATTAAAAATTTTACATCAAATTAATTACGTTGTATATTAATATTCTATAATATATACATACTTTAAGTTGCTTTTCTAGTACACGCATATACCTTAAATTAAATTAAATTTAATGAACAACTTATCAGCGCGAATGTAAATACTGCCTCTGAATAGTTGGAAACAATATTAAATTAATAGCTTCCCAGCGAAACTTAATAAAAAAGTAGCAAAATCTTAGATTAAACCAATAAACTCGACATAGTTACATAACTGTTCAAACCCAGTCTTTACAATCGGCGAGTACATACTTAAAACAAAATTGGTATTATCAAAGCATTACAATGAACTTGAGTATAAAATCAAGAAATTTCACGAAAGTTCGCTTCGACATTATTCCATGTTAATTTAAAATAACCCAGCGATTCTTTAACCTGCCAAGTCAAACACTCGCTTAATTCAAGCGGCTCGAATCAATCGCAACATTAATAGAATCTCTCCTTTCCGCGCTCGCCTTTCCAAACTCCCAACATAAAGTCAGCAAACATAATTAAATACCGCCCAGACTACCCGCCGACTGTTTACCATCGACTCACTACTATCCAACCTCCGGCGCGTAAAACCCCTATATATACACACATTAAAAAAAAAAAGGGCGCCGGCGTCGAAAATAACGAGGAAAAGGGCAAGCGCTCAAGTGGGTAGAAGCGGGAGGGCAAAGACGCAGGTACTTTTTTTTTCTATAATACGGGGGAAAACTCGGCGAGTGGTTATATATATAGCGAGCTCGGAGGCACTACTCGCGCTCTGCTCGATGAAATGTCATTAATGATGGTTGCGAGAGATGTATATATAGAGGCGGCCGCTCAGCGCGTAGCAACCCCGTTTTCCAATCTCTGCGGGCGTGTATCTCATTGTCTGGCGGGCTCCCTTTGTTTGTCGCCCGATTGTCGAAGCTCTCTCTCTCTCTCGATTCCCGATATATATATGTAGATATACATATATATACGGAGAAGACGCTTCTTTTCGAGGGTGTATTTGTTCGCCTGCTCGTTCAGAATTTAGTTACGATCAGCAAAACTCGGCGTAGCTGGCTATACACTCGGCTCTGTATATAACGGAAAAGCGAGGATTAATTAAAAGTCAGGAGTGGCTTCGCGTTTAAAGGATCGCTGCGCACTCGAGACTTGGGATTTATAGTAGCTCGCGCGAGAGAGCCAGCTTAAATCGCTAATTAGGAGTGTGATTTTTGTTTTTGGGCCCGATGCGCTCAGGCAAATAACCCAGCTGAAGGACGGGATGCAGCAGCCGCCAAGCGACCAGCTAATGCGCCAGCTGGTAGAGTTCGCCAACTGCGAGAACCCGCCATGCGCCAACTGCGACAAGCGCGACAAGACCACCATGTACTTTTGCACCACCTGCGGTAGGTATTTTCTGTGTGTGTGTATGCTTCGTGTCTTGCTTTTTTTTTTATGTAGGAGTTGGTTTGTAAAAAAATTTGCGGGAAAGTTTTGAGGGGTTGGAGTATGGTCGTTTGATGAATTCGTGCGATTAATCGCGTGATGAAATTGCGAGCGGAAGTGGTTTAATTAAAAAAGTTGGAGGGAATGTTACGTGATTTCTGCGCGTGTCGCTCTATAATATTTGAGCGATTGTAACTTGGCGGGATTTTTTAGTTTCAAACGTATTAAAATTGAGTTAGGAGGGTCGTAAAATGTCGATTTAGCGCGAACGGACTAATTGAATGATATGTTACTAAAGTTTCTAACATCAGTTAGAATTTCACAAAATTTTAGTTATAGAAGGAGAATTAGTTAAGCCATATAAATTTTTTAGAATTTAAAATAACTCAAACCAAGTCATTAGCTACAGTGACGTAAGTTTAATCAGATTGAAACTTTTTATTAGATAAATTTATCACGATTAATGGGATAATAGCTTGATTTTATCAAAAGATTTGTAAAATTCGAATTCCTAAGTGTAACATTAATCAACTCTTGTATCTAATGTATCCTTATAGTATAACACTTATGTAAATGTTTTTTAATCGTTTCCTTGAAAAAGTAAAACTTAAAAAAAACTTCTCGTAAATGTTACCAAAATGTTCATAATGTTGTACTTTTCTGTAAATTTTAGAATTTTATATAAAACCAGACCAAAAATCTTCTAAAATATGCAATAAAAAACGTTTGTAAAACTTTAAAACGTTTACAAGACATTTTTATAATAATTATTAACCATAGAATTTAGTAGATGTAAATAAAATTTTTATATTATTAAATAACTAATTAACTAGCATTTTACAACGTTTTTTAAACGTTTAATAATTTTCAACGTTTTATAAAGTTTAAAAAGCGTTCTATTTTCTTCTCTCCTAAATGTTATAATCTTCCAAGGAAACGTTAAATAAACACTTAAAAACGTTAATAAACGTTTAATAAACGTTGCAAAACCTTATCTTATACTACCGCCCAAAAAAAAACCCACTCGCACCCACCCACCAACCAACTAACCCTCAAACTCCCCAGGCCAGGCCCTCTGCACCCACTGCCGCGAGCACACGCACCGAGCGAAAATGTTCTCCAGCCACGAGGTCGTCCACATGAGCAAGTGCAGCAAGGACACCCAGCGGCGCTGTCCTGCCCACGGCGAGCAGTACATCATGTTCAGCCAGAGCGGCAAGTGCATGCTCTGCGCCACCTGCTTCAGGGACACGCCCGCCGACGCTAGGTTACACTGCGTGGACATCGAGACGGCCTGGCAGCAGGCATCCAAGAAGATGGAGCGCGCGGCCAATTCGATTTGCGAGCTCCAGGCCGCGGTCAGGGACGGACTGCTCGATCTCAAGAGCCAGCTGGACGAGCTGAGGCACAGCTTGGAGACCGAGAAGCGAGCGCTCAATTCGTACTGCCAGGTGAGAGGTTCTTTTGGCTATTTTTGGCTTGGGAGAGGACTTTACTGAGTGGGGTGATTTAATTTGTTAATGATTTGGGGGGCGAGGAGAGGCCTTGGGGTGCGCGCTGGGTGATTTGGTAAGTTTAATTAAGACAAGTGGAACAAGCGTGTCGGCGCAAGTAGATCAGGCTCGTGTTTGGTCGGACGGGTATAGTTATACTTTCTTTTTTTTACATCAGTTTGAGGAATTTTTGAATATTTTGATTATTAAGTGTAATTAATTCATGAAATATTATAAAATTTGTACAGTAAAATATATTATTATTCTTAAAAAGTTAAATTCTTTAATATGAATTATATAATATAAAAATATTTTGTATGTGATAAAATAAAGAATTCCACTTATTTGTTAATAAAGTTGAAACAATGAATTAGCATTCGTTTAAAAATTTAATTTTTATTATATTTTTACGAATTTAGTATTTCATTTTGTTCATTAAAATATTCAATCCATCAAATATCGTTGTAAATCTTTTTATGTGCCACTCAAAGTCAATTATTCAAATTTCGATGTCAGTTTTAATATTTCACGTAATTTTTCTGAACGTTATCAGAAAGTAAATATAAGTACAAATATGAAAACTGCCGCACTAGATATTTTTTTCGCGCTTTTTAAAATTCAAATTTTGTATTTATTTTTCTACGAAGTAAACAAAACTTAAAAGCAAATGTTAAATAAAAAGAAAACGTTTCCTGTTAACCTTTCGTGTTCTAAAATGAAAGAACGTTTTAATTATCAAACAAGTAGATTTTCCACTATTACAAACCCAAATTAAAACCTACTCACGTATCAAAGCAATAAAAGCACACATTCACAAAACCCACTATTAAACCAAAAAGAAAAAAGAAACCAATTAAACTAAAAACGTCAAACCCCCAACTAAAAAAAAATCAAACACAGGGCATGCAAGAAGCGGTTAACAAGACGCACGCCTCGGTCCTATCGGAGCTGCACCGCGAGTTCGACAGCAAGGAGCGGATGGTGCGCACCCAGCTCCTGTCCCTGGGCAGCGCGCTGCCCGTCCTCCAGATGCACCTGGGGCTCTGCACTGCCTTCACGAGCTCGGCCACCAAGTACCAGTTCCTCGAGCTGGCCCATCCGATGCTCGAGCGGCTGGGCAGGGTGGCTCAGCTGGGTCATTTGTCGAGGCCTCCGTTGCTGAATGCTCATCTTAAGAGTAATTTTAAGAGCGAGTTTATCAGGGCGCTTCAGCCGTTTGTCGGAGGAGGAGGTGGAGGTCAGACGCAGACGCAGAAGGATATATTGTACGATCAGATGCAGTCGCAGCAGCAGCAGCAGGAGTCGCAGTTTATACAGGTTGGTTTTCTATATGTTCTGCAGGGGAGGTGGATTGTTTGGATCACGCGATGCAGTGATTTTGTGAAAGTTGCGTGATTGATTAAGGGGTGAGGTTGGGTATGGAAGAGTTATTTGGTTTAAAAAAGACTATTTTTTCAGCAAAATAGTTGGTTTATTAATTAAATGAAATCACTCGAGTGAAATTTAATAAAATTTTTCGATATAAACTTATAAGTTATAAATTTTCCAGGTCAGGGATTCAGTTTGAATTTTGAGATATTTTACTGAAAATGAAAATATGAAAAAAGCTTCAATAGCGGAAATTAATTTTGTTTTTTAAAAAAACTGTTAAAAATATTTTTAGCATTATTTTAAGGAAAACTTAAAAATATTGCTTCTGCATAATGTAAAAGTCAAATTAAAGAAAATGAGATGCAATAAAGTAAAATAATAATACCATTAAAGTTATTTTAGTTTAAAATTGAATAATACGAAAATGCTGTGTATTTTGCGAATTCAAACTTGAATTAAAATGTAACTTCAGACCTATAATTTATGAACGAATTCTACGAACATTCATTTCAGAAATAACAAAATAATAAAATCTTTCCAGCAATCGAAAAGCATCTCAAGGCTGCAAGCGAAAGGCATGAGCGAGTCCGGCCGTTTCAGCAATCACTGCCGAACCTTCGACAACCAGCTGCAAGAGCTGAGCAACCAACTGAAGACTGTAAAAGAACGACTGGGCGAGCTTCACCGTGACGTGGCGATGCTGCGCCGAGCTAATACACCGCCGCTGGGTACGCGCTACGAAAACGTCGCTCGGGACTGTCGTCTGCTAGAGCAGCAGCTGGAGCACCAGCAGGTTGAGCTGGAGAGACTGCGCACTGTATTCGACGCGCTCTGGGAGGAGCAGCTCTGCAGGATTCATTTGGAGAAAGAAGTTTTTCACTCTCAGGTATGCGCGTTACATATATATCTGAAGTAAAATAAGAATCTTTTTGTGCAGAGTAATACAAAAATTTTTGCGGTCTAGATGAACGACATACTGTCGCTGAAGGGCGAGGTTAAGCAGCTGCAGTCTATGGCTCAGCAGCTTGAGCCGTTCGTCAAGTCATTCTCGGCGGGTGTGAACGCCGGTGAGCTGAGTACTGCGGCGTCGGATGCGGCGGGCCACCAGCACCTTCAGGTGTTACTCGATCACTTGGCTCGGCTGCAGATGCAGGAGCCACCCCAGCCACAGATACCTGCCCCGACTAAAGACTACCGGCACCAGCGCAATACTGCTCCTAACGATAACGCGCTCTACACGAAAGGTATGAAGCTTTGATAGTTTTGATTGCATGTCTTTGTCGATAAAAATCAGGTGATTTATCAGATGATTTATTGGATGATTTATCATGTGATTAACTAATTTTATGTAATAATATATTAATTAATATTTTTAAATTTGTTTATATTTTATAAAGTGTGATTAAATAATTAGTCCAATTTTATATGTATATAAATTAATAAATACTTTTTCAAAAATGAAATATGTAATAAATTCTGGTAAATCATAAATAACTATAAATAATAATAACTTGATAAACCATCTAATAAATCACTGATTTTCCGATTTTTTCGGTAGGGATAATTTAGTTTAGCCCTAATACACACACTCGAACCCCCATTAAAAATTTGCAGAATCAAAAGAAGTGCCAACTCGCTGTAGAACGCCATCAGGCGGGGGGGTCGAAGCCGTCCTAGATTCGAGCGGCAACATCGTCGTGTACGGCACCAAGTCGGAGTCCAAGCGCGGAGTGCTGAGCCAACTCATCGAAAAAGCCCGCACCAAGGAGGACCGTAAAAAATCGCCGGGTCGGGAGGACCGCGATCGCAGCCAGAGCAGACGATCGCGCAAGTCGCCGGAAAACGCCAAGCCCAAGACGCCGCCGGGAATCTCCTCGGCCAGCAAGGTGCGTTCGCTGTACCGCAGCCTTAAGGGTGGTGGCAACGACGCGTCGGCCGAGGCCCTCGATCAGCAGCAGGAGCACCGCCAGCAGCAGCAGGGCCAGCAAGGTAAATGTCCGTGTCTAAAGAGGATTTTAATCATCGTTGTTTTGTATGTACGTGGTGTACATTGGTGGCTCGGTTGTTTTTTTTTTTTTATCAGTGTGACACGCGGTTGCTTTTTTTCATTTTTTTGGTTATTGTTATGATTTTTAAAATATTATTTACGTGATTGGTTTTGAGCGCATTTTTTCACTTTTTTATTATTATTTTTTTTTTCGCGATTGTTTAGTTAGTAAATTCTACACTGAGAAAGAAATTAATATTTTAATTGGAAGACTTAATTGAATTTAATACATTTTTGATCAATTAAACTTTTATTGATAATACCAAATTTTTTTCTTAGTGTAGGTCTCTCAATGTTTTGGTCATTTGCAAATTTATTTGTTTTGTTTAAATTTATATAAAAATCCGTCCAATTTGGCTCTAACTAGGACTCAACTAAATGTTTGTGTACTTTAAACAATAACGATGATTTTTCCGAAAAAAGGGCGCACTACGATAAATATATATATTTTTCTTGTTTAAACTTTAGAGTACCGAAAAGTCAATATATTGGCGCAGCCGATTACTGACACTTTGTCTATGATTAATCAATGATATAAAATACCTTTTTTGTCAGTTTTTTAAAAATTAAAAAAAAATTAAATAAAAATTTATCTACAAAAAAATAATAGTGAAATTAAAAAAAAATTCAGTAGAAAAATAAATATTTCATGCAAAAATTTATGATGTAAAAATTTAATAAATATTTTTGTAAATTTCTCTCCCAATACTGATATTTTTGAGTTTAAATGATAGAGTATAAAATGCCTAGTTACAAATAAAATAATTTTTTCTGCTACTTATTGAATCATAGTTTTAGATATTTTTTTTTAATATTATTGTTAAAGCAGAAAAGAGTGAGAAAAGGGAATGCCCATGAAAGTTCACATAAAATCAATATTAACTTTATAAAAAGATGTAAACAAAAACTTATTAAAAGTTTATTATTGTTTAAACGCAAAACTATTTAGTTCTTGATAAACGACTTTGTGTTAAGTATCATCTGACGGACAAATTAAAATAAATAAAATAAATTACTAATTCTCTTTGTGAAAAAATTATCCCTCTTAATAAGCCAATAATCCGATAAATCAATATTCATCCCTTTCACTTTTAATCTGTACGTGTCAAGAGAAGTAAACACATTCATGGTTATTTGTTCGTCAGATCTGAAGGTCGTTTAGCAAAGGATTATGTGTTATTTTTTAAAACAATCTAAATTAATTAATAAAGAGGGAATCAATTATAAAAAATCAATAAATCACAGTAATACTAATTTTATTATGCTTAGAATTATAGTTAAAAAATATTATATAGAAAAAAATAAAATATAAGTGAAATAATACTATATTTGGCAATGTTTTTGATATTCTAAATGAAATTTGGTATTAAGAAAACCCTCGACAAAAAAATGTTCTAATTCATTGTGTTTTCATACGGTCATCTAAAATTGAGTGGACCTTAATAATACATAAAATTGTCATTGAGCGCATGAAATCACAGTCAATCTAAACGGTTTTTTTATAAAAAAAAATGAGTGTAATGAGTACAAATTAGGACATCACCTTAAATTTTAAATAAAACAACCTAGATTAAATCCCAAAAATAAGTAAAAATCCTTTTTTCAACAAAATCAACACCTCACCTTATAAGTGTCAAAACCCACCAACCCCAAAAACAAAACCAATAACCATCCAATACCCAACAGGCGAGGAGTGCGAGTACCAGCGGATCTCCGAGGCCTCCAGCATGACCGACGCCAAAAAGCGCGTCCAGGCCCAGATCCACGCGGCACCCGGCGACGCCATGACCCTGCGCAAGAGCTCCAAGGGCGTCAAGGTCTATCCGGCCAGCGACAGCGAGGACGTCTTCTACAGCGGCGACAACAAAGCCGAGAGCCGCGAGAGGCGGCGTCGCAGGGCCAGCTGCGACAGCCTCAGCACGACGGGCTCGGGCAGCCGCAGGTCCAGCATCGCCGACGGCCCAGGAACCGGCCTCTCCGCCCAGGACGCCCGCAAGACCCTCGTCTTCCTCATCGGCCCGTCGGCCGGCGGCGGCTCCTCCTCCGCCCTGGTGCAGAAGCAGCGCTCCTGGGAGACGTTCCCCAGGCCGAAGAGCAAGCGGAACGTCTCCGTGTCGGACGGTGGCACTGGCGGGGGGCTGGGTCAGCTGAAGAAGGCGGACAGTTTTGAAGGTCACGAGGAGGCGGTGCGCACGCTGGTTGCCGCCGTGCAGGAGACGAGGTCCCAGCTGAGGCAGCACCACCTGCATCACCAGCAGCAGCACCGCTACCATCGCAAGAGCAAAACGAATTAGGAGCGAGGGTTATGGATTACCTTTATATATAAACGCGTATTAGGTATATACATTTGCATGTAATAACAACGCGGGGGGTGGTTAAGCCCCCCGCGGTTTATTCGGATTATTGGCGAAAGTGTGTGCGATCTGTGTGTGTGTATCGCGGGTCGGGGAGGTGATGCGAATACGCGAGACGAAGTATTTAATGTAATGTTATCGGTTATTCGGCGGGCCGCGCGCGCAGGCATCTTTTCGGATACTTGTATATGAAGTGAGGGATGTGTGCGCGCGTCCGCGCGCTCCAGCGACGAATTGGCACAATAAATGCATTTCGATGAGTAATCCATAATGGATTTTAGATGATCGTTTTATCAGGAATTGCCGCTTTCTGCTGCTTTCTTTCTGTGATCTTTATCTGATATCGTTTGGATATACAACCCTTGATATAAGGTCTCTATGTCTGTATACCTGTCCGTTTTTTTCGTTTGTAATATGACTTTTTTTTTATCGGAGAGTTTCTATTGTTATTGTTCTTTTTGAGAGTACGTATACGTATACACTATGATGGATATATAATTAGAAAGTTATTGTCGCACATTGTATATTTTGAATCGCCGAATACGTCAGTATTTTTCGTAAGGATTTTTTAACGTGTATTTAACGTTTAAGTTTTATGAAAGCATTTACTATAGATAAGACAATTGTATAGTCTTTTTTTCCAGTTGTCGCCCCAGTGCCATTGGCGATTGGAATAATCGGAGCCTTGATTAGTCTAGAATTATCATTGAAGTATGATCCAGGTGCGTCGATGCGCGCTCTTTCGTACAAGTTAAAACAAAAGAGAAAAAGACACATTCGACTGGTAATTCGTACTTATTGTTAGTCTTTTTTTTTGCGATAACGAAAAGCGCGCCTGCGACGCAAATTGGACGGTCAAAAAAAAAAGGGAAATTAGTTAGATACCGAACACTGCCAGTCATGGTACATTACGAATTTAATCGATGGTAATCACGATATAGCCTAATTATATAATAATAATTGCCAACTGCACAGGAAATTAAGAAATCAATTATACTGAAAACGTCCTCGGCAGTTTATTGCCAAGCGATGAGGAAAGTTACGAGATGTATTTACCAAGATTGCTATTAACGATTTTATCGATAAGATAGCCGCGCAATTACCTTTGCAAAAGGGAGTAAACAAAAATAAGCGTTAAATTAAAACGAGGCTTTTCATCCAAGATACGAATTTCAACAAGGTAACCGAAAAAAAAAACGGTCTCGAACGATCCAAGAGCGTTCAGACTTGACAAGGACTACAAGGACGTTATTACTATATAGAATATAAACGTATTCGACAAGTATGTATGATAATGTCAAATTGTCGACGATATAATTAATAATACAAAGAGAAAGCAAAAGAATAAAATAAATGCGTTAAAGTATATGTTACAATTTGTTTACTTAATTTTTTTAAACAAATTCTCCTATTTTTATTTACAAGTTTTTTTCATACAATATCTAATTTTAGCGTTAGTCAAACATCGTCTGTTCAAGCACTACGCTAAAAATATAGTAAAAAACGTCACTTATGTACAAAACACTTTACAAAACTTCTTTTAGATCAATTCTTTGTTACACTTTCGATTTTGTCACTGACTTTTTTTGTTTCTCCTTCCGAACTAAATAATCCTCATTATTAAAATCTTTATCAAAAAGTTCTTGAAAATTTATACATTTTTTCTCATTAGCGTAACGAACTTTTGGTAGTTGAATTTTACTTTTGTCTGTAAACAGTTTTATCAATCCCCATGTATCACCATTTTCTTCATCTGTAACTTCCATTTGCCATGTTGCATTTCGCATTGCAACTTTAATTCGCTCTAATTCTTGAAACTTCACATTTTGACTAACATTCAAAGAGGGTTCCAAAGGATTGGATATGTATAGAGCAGCATGTGTTGGTTTTGGTATAGGTTTTCCTTCCCTTATCGAAATAGCTTTTGTTTCAAAATCGAAATTTCCATAATATGTATAAAAATCCAGAAGAAGATTTTCAAGGGATTCTGTATTAGGATTTTTGTTATTAATTATTTTAGTAATATTTCGTTGAAAAGTACAATCAACAAATCCATCAGCTATCCTGTGATCTGCTTTAGCTAGAAAATAAACAAAAAGAAATTTTATTAGTTTTGTACCAAGCTTTGAATTTTATAAATACTTTTACATTTAAAAAACCTTACTGGCTGATGATTTGAGTTCATTGAGGGAAGGAAGTATTTTCTTATGCTGAAAAAAGAACAGTACCATAAGAGATATTGAAAAATTGGTTATCCAGGGACCTGGAATATTTTTAGTTGTCAACTTTGCATTATATGCCCACTTTCTTAAAGTAAATGTTAGTGGCCTGACTCTCCAATCTATTTCACCATACATGTACAATAATTCAGACATATAATATGCAGACCTGCAAATTAAATAATAAATTGTAATTTATTTCGATCTGAAAATTTAATTATTTTAATATTATTATTAAAAAAATGTTTATATTTTGTTGATCAAAAACATTTTTGTGTTTTACAATAGTTTAAACAATTTTTTTTTCAATTATTTACATCTAATATTGTTATTTGATGCACTTAAATCCCTATTTTCAGTAACTTAAATTAAGCCTATTATTAGACTATTAATCATCAATAAAATAAGAAAATGCCTTTTCTCATTATATAGTTTTAAAATATATTCATCACATAATAGTAATTTAATCAATATGTCACAATAAAATAAACCAATGTACTGATATTATGAATATTTAAATAACTTACATATTATTGATAGCCATGTCACACTCAACTCCAGTTAAAACCTGATCAAATTTTATTATTGGTACTCTAGCTTCCGTTATTTTTCTAACATTAGAAATACCAGGTAAAAAAATATTCATTGAATCAGCTATTACTTCTATCAATCTCTTTTTTTGGTGTTTTTCATAAATCATAATGGACTTAGTTTGATAAACTAGTCTGCTTGCAGTTTTTTCCTGTATAAATAACGAATGTGAAATTTTTTAATTAAAACAAAATTAATATTACAACTTACATTATTTATTAATACTTACAACTTGATCTTTTTCAAAAACTATACTCAAATCCAAATCACATCCTTGTTTACCAAAGCCATTAACTGAAGAACCAAATGGTAAAACAGCAATATTTGGAAACAAACTCTCATAACTACGTTCAATTTGGTGAGCTGTATAAAACCGTAAGCGTACACCTACATCATTAAGTTTTGTAGCTTCGTATAGTAACAAAATTTGATCTGAAATCTGAAATGTGTATAAAAATAATGAAAACAAATTTATCTAAACAGCTCTGTTTAGATCTGTTTATAACATTTAAACACGGTTTATTTACCGATTTTGCTGTAAGTAAAGTTTGAAAGATGTCAACACTATTCAATATTTTTGTACAATGTTTTGCAATTTGTAATTTATTTGGATCATTATTTTTCGGTCCTTTTTTATCCGTTTTATAATTATTTAAATTACGAAACCATAACATAGTAGAATATGTTGGAATTATTTGATCATAATTTCTATGAGTTGAGGATGATAAAGTAGCAGTAACATTTTCTTGTTCTTCAAATTCAATTAGAACAAAATTCTGTAAAATATTATATTAATTTTCTGGTTATATGAATCATTAATAAAATAATAAAATTTCACTAGTACCCTTTCTGTTCCAAAGTTTGAGTAATGGAATATTTCCTTAATTTTTCCAAACTGTGAACAATATGTATAAACATCGTAACAAGATTTTTCAGATTGAACTTCAATAATAATTGATCGACGAGCTTCTAATCTTCGTTGAGCCAAAACTTCATCATATTGGACGTAGGTATATTTTTGTGGATTTGTGTTCTCATACAAGTCTGTAATGATTATTTTAAAATTATTTTTTTTTCAAAAACTGTTTTTCATGTTTAAGGTTATAACACAAGATGGAATAAGCCTATAACAAAATAAAACTAAATATAAATGTAATTAAATGGGAGAAGTATATTCAAGCACAAAATGTCGATGCATTTTTAAACAGAAATTGAAAAATCAAGTTATTAGATAATAAACAAATTAAAATTATTTCACGTGTTTTCAGGTTATGTTACCCAATCTGCCGGTGTGAATAAAACGAACAGTGTGCAAGTGTTCGTTAAGTGTCACTAAGTTTAAGCTGTACTTCTTATACAATTTAACTTTTGCAAAATTTGCAATCAATTTGGGATAACAATTATTTGAGTGAAAAAATACACTCCCGTTTGCACGCATTAGCAGCGCCATTTTTAAAAAAAGATCACCTGTTTTCAAATTACTCAGTAGATGGCGAGGTAGATCTAAACTTGTAGGGAATTTGTTGAGAAAATTTAATTAACGAAATTATTCAATGAAATACTTTAATTTTAAAAAGAAATTATGTAGCATACTTTTAATTGAGAAATTTCATAATTAGCTGATCTCACTTTATAATTCTCATTTAACTGTTTTATTTTGAAAGGCAAAAAGTTGTTTAAGATGATTTTAAATGATGTTTTTTTAGATTTTTAACATTATATAAGTTAAATGAAGAATTTTTTAAAAAAATTATTAATAATTTAAGATCTATTAACAATTATTTTTCTATTAAAACTAAAAGCCATTAAATTATGCGATAATAATTTTACAATAACCATCATTATTTCATTACTTCATTATAAATTTCTAAACACTACTTATACTCTTGCGCCAGAGCGGAGTGAAGATGATAAGGCCACACAAGATTGAAATCTGCACCTTTTCGTTTATGTATCGAACCGTAGTTTTTTTTATACGACATTTCGAAAGATTTACTATACACTTTTTTATTCGAATGTGTGCAAAATCGAGCTTGACGCTTGGAGTTACAAAAGTATGTACGTATTACTTACAGCAATCGGCAAAACTATATGCTTTCATGCTTCCCGCTCTTACTCTATAATACCACCATTGCAATAATAAACATTGGGGTATAAGCTTGAAGTTTGCCGACTGTGCTTATGAGTTGCTACTTTTGACATTTTAACTGCATCTCTGTAAAAAAGTATCATATATAAAGAAAGTAACACAATCAGCCAACTTCATACAGTTGACAAAGCCGCATAATAATCATATACGGCTCTATATGCGGATCAGGATACGTTGTCTATATATAAATCGTTGACAGAAGACAGTCATTGTTTAATTTTCCACTGTGCTTATTGTTATAATTACAAAAAACATAGTTTGGAAGTAGCTTGGTTTAATTAAAATTGTTTTATCATTTTTATCAAGATGAATATCACGTCAGCAGGTTAGTTATAACATTTTATAAATATTTACGTTATTATTAAGAGAATTTTTAAAGGGTTGTTAAGCAAAAATTTTGTATACGCTAAACACTTATTAAAGAATCTTTTCTTGAAAAAGATTAAATATCTTATAGAATATTTGCTTATCAGAAAATGTTTTGCGCACTCAAACATTTTTTAATATCTGTGCTTGTTATTAAATTTCATAATATTAACTAATAACATTAACCATTTTTAAATTTGAAAATATACATGACTCATTATTCTTTTTTGTCTTTTTGCAGCGGGTATTATTTCTCTGCTTGAAGAGCCAATGCCGGAATTAAAAGTATTTGCTCTGAAAAAATTAGATATGATTGTTGATGAATTTTGGCCAGAAATTTCAGAAGCAATTGAAAAAATTGAAATTTTACATGCAGA
>UELX01003435.1:0-23354 GCA_900480035.1 Eupelmus urozonus | reverse complement strand
CTTCGTTTTATTAAAAAGAACTGCTTCGTCTTTAAGACAAGTAAAAGCTTATACATTACCCGTCCTGAACGTGTTAAATATAAAATAGTTAATGAGTCAAGAATTTATTATTGATTTAATACAACTATTTATTGTTTGTTGTATTATATATTAATCTGTGAAATACAATTTTACTATTTTTTAAGCTGATTTAATAGGAAATTAATATATAGTTTGATACATAGTATGTCAATAGTGTAACTATATTTATTCTATTTTTTTCAGGTTGAAGATTTAAGTTTATTGTTCATTCACATACATCATCTTTTAAATGAATTTAGACCTCATCAAGCACGTGAAACTCTCAGAGTAATGATGGAATTACAACGAAGACAAAGGATTGAAACAGCTCTACGGTTTCAAAAGCATTTAGAAAAGGTGAGTAATTGTATTAAAATAAAATGGTACTATTTAGTTTATATATTTATTATTTTTTTATTATAATTTTTCTACATATAAAAATCATGAATTTTTTTTCTATTTTTGTATGAAAGTATATACCAAAAATATGTACTATTTAGTGCTAAAATAAGTTCCATTCATTTTTAAAGAACTTTAAAAGAATAGAGTTTTAATTGACATTATAAATAAAATTTGTAAATAAGGAAAATAAAATAAAATTGTTTGTTGGTAAAAATTAAAACATTTATTACTTAAAATTCTTACATTTTAATAAATACAATAATTTTATATTATATGACACAATTATTTTAGGTTCAAGAAATTTTACAGAATGCTCTACAAATGCTACCTGACACATCAGACTTAGATTCTAAACTTTCTATTAACACTGAGGGTATGGAAATTGATAGTGAATTGAATGCTGAACAGCAAGCTGTTGATCCATGTAGTCCAAGCGATCGTATTATGTGCAAAGTGATTGACGATATGCTATTATCTAATGGCTTATACTAAAGACTGAATTACTTAAGTATTTATTATAGTTTAATTGTAAGGTTTCGAATTGAAGAATACGTGTATTTTGGTGTTGATAAAATAATGAGACAATTTAAGAATTAAAAAAATTTTATTACCATAATAAGGATGTATCTACAGAATTACAGAAGTAGCATAACATTTCGAAATTCGGAGGTAATAATGGGAGTGGAAGGAGAAAGGTGCTTTGAGAAAAATAGTGAAAACTCACCTTCAAAGATGACTACTGCAAATGTCCTAGAGAAGAATTGCTTAAACAGCAGCTTCTTCAAATTACTCTGTAAAAGAATAAAACTAAAGTTATTAGTTACAGCCCCGGATATTCACATATTGGATAGCGCTGATGCTAATCTGGAAAAAATAAATAAATAAAACATTTCTTCCATTTGAGCATCCTTTTTTGTTATAGCATCTATAGAAAACTGCATCTAGAAAAAAAACAATATTAAATATAACTTCATTTGCAATCAAAGAAATTACTAAGTAATCTATTTGAATAATTTTCATTATTTTTATATTTTATAATTATAATATCAATATAAAGTTTCAAAGTATAAAAAACAACTTATAAAACTTTTGAAATAGACTTTTCATTTCTTTGATTCCAAACTTTTTAATTTCCAACTTTAAGCAAAACTGGGCCTTGAAAATCTCCAACAGCATTATAGTACTGCACCTGTTAACAAACTATATTTATTACAAAATATAAATCAATGAAAAAAAGAAAATTTATAATCTACTAAAAGGAAGAGGAATCCAAAGTTTATAGAAATAGGATAGGAATACGGAAACACGTTACGCAAGAGCCATTAGAAAGCGCCACTTGAATCGCTTGCTTTGAAACTTTACAATTCTGTTGTTTGGTTACTCCTATCTCGCTCTTCTTTTTCATTTCATTAGGTTGTACACTGAATTTTTAAATATAAATTTTGCTTTTCTTAGTCGGAGCTTTGTTCTAATTTAGTTCGATATCAGTTTTACATAAAATAACGAGTCATGTCTTTTCTTCGCGTTTTGTTTTTGACAACTAATCAAAATAAAGTTTTTTGCGTTCTATCGTTCAATTCTTAACATATCACGCAAGAAAATGTAGGTACACCTGACCACTCTTTAAAATGACTTGGAAGTTTCTCACACTAGGCACAATGGAAAAGTCGATTATGCACTCATGAAAATTGATCACTTTTGTGACTTTATAATTAGTCAGTGAAGTACATTACTTCCATTGCTTATTTTACGCGAACGCTAACTGATCTAAATTGTAATTTCAAAAGTTGAAAGCTTAAATCAACCGTTCTCACATACGCCTTAACGGTAAGTAGTTTCTCAGTACAAAATCATTTTAAATACTTCGATTATTATCGCTCTTTTTCCGTTCAATATGAAAAAAAAACGTTTGTCTCTGTCTTGTCACTCTAAGTAAAGTTCTTTCGGGCTCCATTAAAAAGTCGACGCTTGGTTTATTTGGAAAACCAGAATTTAACGAATTTAAACCAGAAACAAACTAGTATAAATTCTTTCTCCAGGTACCACGTCCACGTGGCCTGTATCCACCTCGTCCTCCGACTTTGTTGAATCGGTTCTGATTTTGATTCTGATTTTGATTTTGGTATCGCCCACGGTTGCCTGAAAAAAATTGTTATATTATATTTAAAATAATACAATTTCGTTTTAATTTATTGGTAGAATAATTCAAGGGGCCTAAATTTTTTTTATAAAATACAAATTATGCATGCATTATTATAGAACTTACCATAATTCGACGAGATGTTTGAACTGTATTTCCCACTTGGTGGTGTATAGAGCTGTTTGTTGTTTCTTGGAGTATCTTCCTTCAGTCGTTTAGCTGAATTGTTGCTGTTGGTATGAGTTGTACTTCCATTTCCGAAAGTAATAGGAGTGTGTCGTTTGATTCCCGTTACTACTTTTTCATCCTATATTAGATAGAAAGAAATAATAAGTTTTATAAATTAGAAAATAAAAGATATATTATAAATAACTTCGTTAATTTATTAAATATGTAAAAAACCTTACCTTTTTATCTTTTGTGATTATTGTCTTCCATGAAAGATGGATCACGCTCTTGAAACTTGGAGGTGAATGGAATAGATCCTTGATAAGTGTATTAATATTATTTGTCGTTTTTAAAGCTATAACTTTTAATTGATTTTCCTTTGTCTTCAATTCTTCTTCACTCTTTCCATTAATAGCTTCGCGCAATTTTTTGATGTACCCTTGTATTCCACGCGCGAAGTATTGCAGCCTCAATCTGAACTCCTTCAATTGTTCTGCATCTTTACTCAAAAATTCAGGCGTTTGTTTACACAGTTTATGGAAAGCATATATTAGGCATTCTACATGACTGAATTGAAGTTTTGGAACCTCTGTTACTTCTGTATCAGGAGGAAGTGGCATAAAGGTCTGTAAAATAATTTTAATATTGTAGGTGATTATCTCTATGTAATTCACAATATTTTACGACTTCAAATATTAAATTAGTACTTACAATCAAAGCATTGTAAAGTTGTTGTACTTTTTCTTCCGGTTTCTCTATTTTACCACAATATTCTGCTAATTCAGCAAGGAGTTTTAGAAGTTCAAGTTGCACATCTTTTCCATCAGGTGAAGTAATCAAGGACAAATGTGGTAAGACTTGCATACAAATGTATGAAACAAACTTTGAAGAATTTACTTGGGACTAAAAAAAAAATTTTTTTGTTAAAACCCATTATAAGTTTTTCAATTTTTGCTATTGACTACAAAAATAAAAAATTTTTTTAACAGTTAAATAAAATCAAAAATTTCAAAAATTAAAAGTATATTTTGGAAACTATTAAGAAAGAAGATATTAGAATAATAATAATTACTTACACTAAAATACGGAAGAGCATGTTTAATACATTGAATCAACCTGCTGCATTGTTCTAAATTAGTATGCTTAAATGGCACTGAAAGTTCTGCTTGTTCAACTGCAATATCAACTAATTCTTGCTGTCCATTAACATTATTGCCAAGCCTAGTCCAAGCAAGTAGCTCCATAATACTGTGGAATTCCTCAGCAGTAACATCCTACAATAAAATTTCCACATTATTTTCATTTTTCAAAACATAGAGTTACAATTAAAATAGAAAATAGGAAATTAAAATTTTTTACCTGTAAAACTTTTTTGCATTCTGTTATAAGAACATCTTCAGGTTCTTTGGTAATGACGTCACGTCCTAATGTTTTAAGTTTTGTAGCTAAAAATTTAATGCAACGCTCACGAATACCATCTTCACCATTAATAATTTGAACGAAAAATCCATTTAAAGCTCCTACAACAAAATTAAATATTTAAAATTTAATATTTCACATTTCATTTCAACTTTGTAGGTTAATAATTTATCAGTATTTTCAGAAGTAATAATAAAATTTAAATTTACCTTTTGGGTCGTTTTTAATCAGGGTCATAATGCTGTTGTGAACCACATCTAATTCTGAGGTATCTTGAGCAAGCAACAATTGTGCCAATATATCTGCTATTCTTGCAGTATGTTCCTTATTATCTTTGCATAAAGTTGGTAAATCCTTAATTGCTTGTTTTCGAATCTAATAAAGAATAATAAGTAATTATTATTATATAAAAAAGTTTATAAAATCTCACTTTAGAGTAAGTTTAAAAAAAAAATAAGTAAAATAAACAAACATTTAACATCTACTAATTTGTAATATCACAGGTAGTAAATAGATATTAAATAAATTTTGAACATTTTTTTAAAAGTAAAAATATCTAAAATTACTTAACATGGACTTGCTATTATAGTTTTATTATTTTGTTTAAAATTAATTATTACAGTACTAAGCAAAAAATTTTATAAAGCTTATAAAATTTTTAGTATATTATAATTATAAATAAAGTAAATTTTAAGATTTTTACTTACAGACATATCTTCATCTTCGCACAAATCCAAATGTGCATCAATAGCTTTATCTGCTAACTTAGGAAAGTGTTTGAAAAATCTGGCAATAAACTGTGAGGCTAATCGCTTTTCCTTTGGAGTGCCTTTGACTGCTTTTAAAATTTCCAAGTATTCAGCTTCATGCTACAAAAAAAAAAAAAAATAAATAAATAAATAATAGTATAAATAATTTGATGAACAGATTCACATTAAAAATTGATGTTAAAATTATTTATAATTTTAATTTAAATATCTAAAAATTAGTTACAAAACCTAAAATTCAATTTACATGGGAAATCAAAATTGAAACTAATCTGAATTTTATTCTGAGCTATCAATATAACCAAACTTAAAACTCAAATTAATTCTAATCTCTCCTGCATACTATCAGCAATAGAAACAAATACAGTATACACAAATACAAGGCAAACTTCCACAGTTGAGGTTAACTTTCTAAACCAACATATATATACAAACGACAAACGCTAAGCATTCTCGCACTGAAATCCTAATCAACCTAATCACATCCCCCCTCCCATGCCACCCCCCCTTATCCATCTAAAAAATCAAACCCCCAAAAACCGGCGTCACAAAAAATCGATAACTCGAATAAAAGCATTGCATGTCCAAATACAGTAATCTCTCCCGCAATGCATAATCGCCCGCACCCGGATCAAATATAGTCTAGAGACACGGGCTCGTTGGGCAACGCGCGCGCTCTCTTGTCTATGCGCGTATTATATACGCGCACCGCCCATCAGAACTCCACTGTCTCCAACCGCCTTATACACCTATATACCCATAGACGCGCACAAACGCGTGAAAAAGACAATAGCTCATCAAGAATCGCTGGCTTTCAAGGTCTAAGAAACGCAAAAATCAGTAGACTCACCTCCGACAGCTTGTCTTTAGCGTCGGCAAGGACGCCGAAATTCTTGTACAACTTCTCGATGCTGTCCGTGCTCATGTTGAGTCGTGTGTCTTCTTTACCCTTCAGCTTGAAAGATGGGCCGATGACATGTAAAGTTGCTCCTGGAGTAAGCGGCGACGAGGAGCTCGACGTGTGGAGAGTGAGGAGAGGCGGGAATTGAGAGAGAAAGTTTATACTAACGCGCACCGGTGTCCGACCACGCTGAACGTTCGATCGAAGATGGCCGGGAAGATGGCCGGGCGGCCTCCTCAAATCGTTTTTCCGAGCCAGGCCTGCCAACTGTTGACGGTTGGGATTTGTTTGTTGGAGGGGGGTGCCGGTACCGGGTGGCTCGGGTTTTGAATCCGGGTGGGGGACAGGGGGTGGAGTTTTGGGGAGGTTTCTGGGTGTATTCATCGTTATTGTTGAGAAATTCCTGGAATTTATTATTTCTAGAATTTGATTGGCGGTGCTTGTTTAGAAATTTAGAAGTTTGTTGATTAAGTCAATTTGAAAGTGTCATTTGCAAATCTTTAATTATTTTTGTCGTTACTAGGTAAATAAATTATAAAAAAAATAGTAACAGATGATATTGCTTTTGTTAACATTATATCCCGGGGTGGACAAATTCAGTATTTAATTCTTTAAATACAAAATATATATTGTAAAAGACAGGATTTGAAATACTCTTAAAAGTTTTGTATTATTTATATTTTAAATATTTATTTAAATTAAAAAAATTAATTAAAAAACTGAGATATTTTAAATTTAATAATTTATTTTATTTTTAAAATATTGTACTTTAAATATTTTATTTTAAATAAGATAATTTGAATTCATAGGACGCAACAAATCTATTTAAAATAAGTATTTTAATAGACTGTATGTTCATTCTTGTTTATACCAAATTAAACTATAAAAGAATTACTCTTTATTTTGCTAGGTAATTTATTAAATATTGTGAAGTAAAAAATAAATATTATTATTAATTTGTTTAGGCGTATAGAATTAATTAGCTATATATTCTCATTTATTTTTTTCTTATTTTATTGGAGCAATACTATAATAAAAACAGATGAATTTGTTCTTAAAAAGTTATACATACTGTAAATTTTTTCAATTTTCAGCCTAACAATATTTTATTTGTTTATGCATTGTATAAAATAATGCATACGTAATATGCAATAAACTACTAAGCAATAATTTTAATCTACCGCCACTAAAAACCACATCATTTATTAAGTTGGTCACCATTACCGTAAATCGGAATCAACCAATCAAAGCTTCTCCAATTAATTAAACCTAGTTTTCATTAGCAATTTTAAAACGATCATCAAATAACGCAAAATTACTAATTTGATCATTTTCAACGCAAACATAAAACTCTGATGTGTCATTAAGAACATAACTCATTTAATTTTTCAGCCAAAACCAATCGTTCGAGCTTGCAATCATATAAAAGAATCATCATTATGATACCGGAAGCGATTCGATGAAAACCTACCCCAAAGCGGAAGTGCAGATGCCTAGTCGCACTGCGGAGTTGTAAAAACAGCCGCCGTCCACCTCTGCGGCATCTCGTCGTTTTTGCCCGCCATTTTGTTTGTGTGTTGATCCCTATATAACCGTGTATGTATAAGCAATAGTTCGGTCAATACCCACCATCCCAACTCCGCAACACAAGGTATATATAACTCGGTACTAAACCGCGTTTTTTCGCCATTCCCCAGCTCAGCTCCAAACACCTACGTCCCAAGGACGCTCGTATTATAGTTTAACCACTCGGCTAGCTCGTACACACGCAGATAAAATATGTCTCGCGGCGGTGGCGGCGGCGGAGGAGGAAGTGGCAACGAGTGCAGAATTTACGTGGGCAACCTGCCCCCGGATATTCGCACCAAGGACATCCAAGATCTTTTTTACAAGTTCGGCAAGGTTAGCTTCGTCGACCTGAAGAACCGAAGGGGGCCGCCCTTCGCATTCGTCGAGTTCGACGATCCCAGGTAAGCTTTGTTCTGGTTGCTCTGTTATTTTCGACTTCGGGATAATGCCGTTCATGCTATTAATAGTAACAACGTTTGAATTTTAATTATGCATAATGCGCCGAGAGTTAAGGCCAATTAGGAAGACAAGTAAGGAGTCAAGTGTTTTGAATCGATGGAGTTTTTTTTTTTTCATAGTTGTTGTGCATTTTAAAAGCTTGCAGCGCCCTGGTCTCAGCATTTTGCTGGAAGTAAATTGTTTCACATCACTTTTTTGTCTCGCATTGACTACTTTCTCGAATTTGTTTATATTTCTGTTGCATTAATTTGTTTTCACTTTAATGCTTGGCCAGGGTGATGGTGTTGAGTAACGATTATTCATAAAGTGTTCTCGTGTCCCTTTAGAGATGCAGAAGATGCTGTCCATGCGAGGGATGGTTACGACTATGATGGATACAGACTGCGAGTTGAATTCCCTCGTGGTGGAGGACCGAGTAGCAATTTCAGAGGTAGAGGAGGCGACAGCAGAGGAGGTCGTGGTGACATGGGTAACTCTAGAGGACGAGGGCCTCCAGCCAGGAGGTCACAGTACAGAGTTATGGTCACTGGTCTACCACCTTCTGGCAGTTGGCAAGACTTGAAAGATCATATGAGGGAAGCTGGAGATGTCTGTTTTGCAGATGTTTATAAGGATGGAACTGGTGTAGTCGAATTCCTACGTTATGAGGATATGAAGTATGCAGTTAAAAAACTTGATGACTCACGATTTAGATCACATGAGGTAAATATTAACTTTTTTAATTATAATAAAAAATTAATGTAAAATTTTTCTTTTTAACATGGCTTAAATTGATGGTCAAATGATCGAGGTAAAAAATTTAATACATTTGCAAGAATCAAAATTAATTGCTGCTTTGTATTTTAGGGTGAAATCGCTTATATACGAGTAAAGGAAGATAGTGGAAGTGGTGATCGAAGTCGCAGTGAAGACAGAGATAGAGGACGCAGTCGTTCACGAAGCTACAGTCCTCGTCGTAGAGGCTCTCCAACATATTCACCATTGCGTAGAAATTATTCGCGATCCAGGTCACGTTCCAGGTCTCGATCATATGATTAGAGTGTACGTATGATAATACTATGCTCTAAGATAATGAATCGGCATACTTTTGCTTCTGCGCTGCGTTTAATTTACAATAGAATTTTCTTAATTGAGAAGCTTCAATATCGAGGAATGAATCTGGTGATTGTTTAACATATTATAATGGAGCTTTTCAATTATTCATGTTACCCTACATGTTTACTGCAGCTAATTGCAGTATACGTTTTGTTTGAATTTTTCACGACTAGATGATCACATTGTCTCTATATTAATTTAATGTCATTCAATCATTAAGTAATCACTTAAAAAATGCATTGAATCAAGTTGTGTTTTTTTGTTGTAATGAGATACATTCCTCAGCATAATTATAAATCTGTATAAAAAATAATCTATTTAACTAAATTATGGTTAAATATCATGATTTGAAATGTATTAAACTTGCTATTGATTTTTTATTGATATTAACAACAACAAAATTTCGAAATGGGAGATTTTATAAGCATGAAACTTATTTTAATTTTCTTGTGTCATATAACAAAATTAATCATTATTTTTTTTTCTGCTTTGTCTCCTTTTTAACATTGTCCAATACAAAGAAAAGACAAGCTTAAATGTAAGATTAACGAACTTAAAATCAAGTCAAATCTCCAGTGTCAAATATCTGAACAAAATTTTGTCTTGCTTTTTAAAATTCATTTATCACAATTGTTGCGAGTTTATGTAATTCTAATATAAAAACAAGTTTCTTAAACGAAATTCACATGCAAAAATCATCTATTTATGGTATGTTAAAAGGATACGAAAATGCTGTTGTTGTTATAGTGCAGCTGTTGATATAAAGCAAATAAAAGTCTAGTTATTTTGATAATTAAATTTCATACTTGTATATCATTATTTTAAAATGTAAAATTAAAAAGGTTTCATATCCTTTTAATGTATAAAAAATTTGTTTATACAGAGAAGAAAAACTCGCTTCAATAAACAGACTTACAAATTATTAAATAATAATCAGCGTTTATTGTAATAAAATCAAAACTAATGTATTTTTTCTTCTTTTGTATATTGGATTGGATTGTAACACAATGAATGAAAAACCTGAAACCCACACACGATGATCTTGCTTCTTGGATGGATTATATGCACGCGACGCGTTGCTTTGGACGGATTTTACGCGGAGCATATGAAATGTCGGGAAAGGATCGCGAAAATAGGATAAAGAGCGAGGGATAAAGGATTTTGTCGCGAAGAGGATATTAAAAGGAACGGATTCAGGATATCAGTCGCTTAAAGCACCATTCCCAAGTTTTGTAGTGAACCAATTTTTTTTCATAGGAGTTGCACATGTCTTGACGATCTGGATATATCTGAACTTTTAAAATATTTTATTTTACTTTTTTTTTATAATTTTTAAAAGACTCAGTGAAAAAGGCTTAAAATTTAACAATAAAAATTGTTTGAGTAGTGCGAAAATATATAATCAAAGGACTTACTGAAGAGGAAATTCAAGGGATGTGTGCAAAGTATCCTACAAAGTCTTGGGAATTTGTGTTTCAATTTTGTGAAACTAAAGGATTTCGAGGATTTGTATGACATTTACCGGGACGTAGATTTAAACAAGAGGATTTCATCATAGATCTTCTGTCAATGATGCAATGCCTTTCTTCGCGGTCTTTTAAAGGAAAGGATTTTCAACTGTAATTCGGAATAGAAAAATACTTGGATTTCAATCGGATCTTTAGGATTTCCTCGCGGGATTAATTTGGATTTTGCATTAAATAAAAAAATCATGGATTTACTTGAATAGCAAGAGGAGATGAGGATTTCGATTCCTCGAGTTAAGCATTTTTTCATTAATTCTAAGGAAAAAATTAACAAATTGTGTAGGATTGGTTTCTTCGACAATCGATGGATACTTTTGAAGATTTGCCGGAGGATTCAATTCATTCGTGTTAAAGGTATTTGTATGTCGGTTTTGTTAATCGAGATGCCTCATCTTCTACAATTTTGCATGCAATCGCTTCAATGTTCTTCCTTGAACTTAAAACTATTTACTACTTTTTCTCTTTATTGACCTTCCTTCGCATTTTAAATCGTCGACCAAAATAATTAGCAGTTTTTAACAAACTCGTCATTAACTCTTTACTTTATAAATTACCAATTTACGTGTAATTGCGTAAATCGAGTCATGATTCATTATTAGGATATCAGAAAGTAGTTTGTAGTTCACTAATGCAGTGTCAAAAGCAACGTTTTGCGTGGTGAAGGGGTAATTTGTTTTATTATAATTTTTTTTATTTTTTGCAAAAACTCGTTTGCCGGTATATTCAGCGTTCTAGCCAAATTGCTAACTTTATTATTTAAGTTTAAATAATTACTTTTTTTGTAGATGATTATCAACCTGCATTTCAAAATTAGAATAACGGTAACATTTTTTCACATCATTTTTTGTTTAAAATGTTAATGTATCTGTAAATGCACGATTAAATATATTGAGATCCTCGACTATAACGTACTTAAAAACTAATAAATTCAGAAACATTAATAAATATTATTTTAAGTAGTCTAAACTTACAACTAATTACACAAATCCTTTCACAATGAAAGAAACATCCTTCTTTTAACTCGCTTATTGTTGGAAGTAAAAATATTAATTCGCTCGTAGTAAGCTTATTCATTCCCACAGTGGCATAACAAATTAGCTCAATTTATGGCATGATTTATAAAGAAAATTCGTAAACGTCTATAAAGGTAAATATTATCCTCACCTTTCTAAGACCACATTAGTGGCATGTAAATATGTCCAATCCAAAAGAACACTCTTTATTTTCTATCTTTTTTTTTAAGCTATCAATGTTTGTGTACAATCACGATAACTATTATGCACATATAAGTAGAGTTTTTTATATGCGCATATGTATCAAAATCATGTATAAAAAAATTTGACGAAACGAGTATTTTTGCAGCCTAGTTCTATAAATTTACTCAGAGAGCTTTAGCGCAGATGACTCATTGTGTGCTAATATCCGAAAAAACAATGATTTATCGAACTTAATTCATGTTATTAGTTACAATGTTGTGTTATCGTGGCAAAAAAAAATTAATAAACACTTGCAAACAAAAACACTTTCAAAACAGCTGGAATCCAGCTGATATCGCGGTACTCCTAATGGTTCAAAGCTGAAACGCCGCGTGCTGTGCTAAATTTATATCTACCGTGTCTCTACTGACGAGAGTGAAAGAGAGAGCGAGAGAGAGAGAGAGAGAGAGTGAGAATCCAACAAGATAATGCGGTGTGCTTAATCGACTGGGACGCAGCAAGACTCGACGAAAGATTCAAATGCATTTTATGTATCTCTTATACCCGTGTAAGTATCTTGCGAAAGTAAAAAAATAAAATGGTTTGTCAACAGCAGCTATTTTGTTGTGTCTTATTTGATTTATATCCTCTACTTTTATCCATTTCCTTATTTGCTCACATATTTCTTTAAGTATTCCTTTTAATTTATGTAACTTTTTATGCTTATTTAATAAAACTTCACAATGGAATTTATTTATATTTTGAGAATTTCCGTTTTGACTTATCCTAGATACATAGAACTATTAAAAGTAGAAACTAATTTACGATTCTCTTAATTGCCTAGAATTTTTGACTAAATAATTTCGAAATACCTAGTTTTAATACTTTTAATAATTTTGTATTTCCTCATCATTAGATACAATAAAATTCATATTGGTTACATAATAGAATGAATCATTGACTATGTATAATAAAATATTTGAAAATACCACTAAAGTTGTAGTCAAATTTAAGTTCTTAATGTGGTAAAATTGAAAAATAAGAACCTATTATAACTAAGGCTTCAGTGTTAAAAGTGCAGTTCATTTGATTCAAAATAAAACAGATTACAATTTTATTAAGTTAATTTTATATTGAATGGTGTAATTAAAATTAAATACATAAAGATATAATTCTGTAAAACTTTTAATTATTATGTTAATTTCGTGATATCTTCTCTTTTATTAATATGATATTTACTTTACAAGGGTAATTGTGACCCTAAAATTTCGAATAAATAAAAAACAATATTTAAATTGTTTTTAGCTAATTATATCTATAAATATAGAGAAGGATTCTCTTTGGAGAAGGTTCAAGAATCCGTTTACATCGACTTGACCTCTTTTACCTTGCTTCCATAGAATTTAATTGGGATTTTTATTACATATAAAATTAATTTTTATTGTTTAAAATTCATTACATTGTATCTTATATATAGATAAAATATTAGTAAACAGTGATATATCAATTTGTTTTATAAAAATTCATTAATCTACCAAAGTATGATGTAAATTTCATACACTATTGGGGTATACTTGATAATTAATCATCAATAATAAATATTATCGTACAAAAATACATAGCAAGGTAACCATTTAAAGATATTAATTTTTGACTGACGTTTTTCCATTTTATATCACTAATTGACAGTAGAAAATCGCTTGGTTTCAGGGAGGTTTTTGTTCATGACGTGTTTGATTGTGATAATTTAGCATTAATATAATTAATTTTTCGTAGCTTCGAAAGAGAAGATTGCAGAAACTTCCATAAATGATTTAATTTTCCGATCTTATTGCATTAGCTTATAACTATTTAAAATTTTTGTGGGATAAATAAGTTAAAATTGAAAATATGAAATACAATTGACAAAAAAATAACTTTTTACTGTAAAATATATTTTGTTAATAAAAGTTAATAATTTAAAATAAGAATTCAACGATCTGTGGGATAAGAGGGATTTATATTTAATTTGTTTATTATTGATGAACTATTAATTTAGAAGTTTAAAATATGAATCTTGTATACTATTTTTTAAATCTAGGAAATGAAGAATGACTAAATTACCGTGTTAAAAAACTTAAAAAAAATTAAAAATTAAAAATTAAAAAAACAATTTATGAAAGTGGAAAATTATTAAAATTTATAAATTTAGAAAGTCGAGACATTTTATGTGTATTACTTTTAACGAATTTTTTATTTGAAAGATTTGCCACGCGATACAAAGATTTTTAAATGATTCATATCTTTTTTTTTTGGAAAAAAAATGGAAAATTTATTTTATTACTATTTTAATTGTTTAATTTTATTTTCCAAAATATGAACTTGCAAATAAATAATTAAAATACTGAGTATGTAAATTATTATTTAACATTTATTTATAAATGTTTTATATAATTTAAAATTAAAATATTACTTTTACTTCAAAAAACTTTTTATACTAATATGCTCCTATAAAAATAAAAATGTTATATTTTAAAAATAATTGTTTTGCCATATAATAAAACCTATGTCCAAAAATTTTATAGAATGACTTAATAAATCAATATTATTTGACTTTCCGATTTATACAATTTATCTGATATTCCAAACAATTACAAAAGTTATCAAAACAATATTGTTTTAGACGATTACAATTGCATTACAACTGTATTTCTTAATAAATTTTATTTGCCATTTACTTAAAAACATTATTGTAGATTTTTTATTGTGAATTTCACCAATAAGAGGTAAGACTCACTATATGTTGAAGTTGTAATCGTGATATTGTTTAATTTAATTGTTTAAATTTAATAATAGTTATTTTGATACTATTCGGAGAAAGTACTTTTAACTAAAAGTGTATACGAGAATGAAATCATATTCTTGCCCGTGTATAAAACAATATTTTTTGAGCTGACTTGTAACAAAGCGTGTGTGCATTTTTATTCAAGCATGCACAAAACCAAGCTTTGCTTATGGTGTTTCAATATATGATCATAATAAAAATACTTAATGATTTTATTTTTTTATTACTCTACACATATTCAGTTAATTAATAATTATCTTTATATTTTAATTACAAAGTTTGTAAATTGATCTTAAATTATTGTAGATTATCTAGTATGGTTTTAAGAGTTTTGTATAATTATTGAAAATTGAGAGAAATTTGTTATTTAGAGAATTAATAAAATTAGTTGATCATCTAGTAATGATTACTATCAAATAATCAAAAAGTACAGATTCAGTTAAAAGGGGGAAGGTCATTTTCTCCTTCATACCCAAAATCGATTATGAAAGTAATATCTTTGAAATAAGAAAATAATGATGGATTAGAACAAATGGATTAGTTTAAAATTCGTCATTAATTTATTTCCTGTTAGTAATCTGCTACGAAAATTGTAAATGCATTTATTAACACGTATAATTAAAACTATGTATAATGTGCTAAATCAAAATATTGATACACGAGAATTTACTGAAATCTAAAGAAATTAAATTATTAAATACAATATATTATATTATATATATTATTTAACAAAACTTTTAAGAATAAGTAATGATTTATCAAAAATTGATTTTCCTGGAGTCCTAATAAAAACAATAATTTCAAGACCTAACTTATATTTAAAACACAGCAAAAACACCTTTGCCATAACAATAAATAAAAAAAACTACCTTCAAACTTCCAATAAATTAAAAACAATCAAAGCCCAACAAAAGAAAAAAGCTCACTCCTCAAATCGCAATATCAGTCCCATAATATTATGTCACAAGTCGTAAAACTTCGTCATCCCGTTTTATTTGCCAGCCTCGGCATTATCTGCACCACCTTCCTGAAATAACTCACCCTATCAGAAAGAAGTCGAAGAGCTGCCACGTTTAAAGCAAGACGAGCGTTACAATCGCTGAAAAAGTTCGCGACCCTGCAATCGCAAGGGTAAGGAGACATATGCCTGTATATGCCTCGCTCGGGACGGTATAAAAGGTGCATCCGCCGCTGTCCAGAGCATCAGTTCATCCGAGCTCTCAACTTCAGCTACTCATCAAGTAGTACGACGATTCCTGCGTTTAAGCGCACTTTATAACTTTCAAGATTATCCACGAGCTTGCAAGTCTCTCAGTCTCAGGAGCCATGGACCGTTGGGTTAACAAAGTCGCCTTGGTCACCGGTGCCAGCACTGGAATTGGCAGCGCCATCGCCGAGCAGCTCGTTCAGAATGGGATGAAAGTTATTGGCTTGGACCAGCGCGTTGATAAGATGAAGGTATAGTTTAGGGTTTTTTGTAAATTTTATTTTTGCTTTTATTAATTTTTATTTTTGTTAGACTTAAAAAAATTCCTTTTAATTCTTGTGTCTGCTTTGTGTTATGTGGATTTCTTTAAAAAATTATATTGGATTGAAATTTGAAAATATGATTGCATGTTATTGAAATAATGTGTTTATTAGATTTTGGCTGATGAATGGAAGTCGAAGTCGGGAAAACTAATTCCGCTGCAGTGCGACATCGGCAATGAGGCTGAAATCATTCGAACTATGGAATGGATCGAGAAGAACTTGGGCGTTGTTGAAATCTTAATAAATAACGCTGCATTGGACTTAATTACGTCTGTGACTGAAGGTGGCTTAGACGATTGGAGAAAGGTGATAGACGTTAATGTTCTGGGTGTCATCTGTCTTACGAAGGAAATGTTGAAGATGTTGAAGAAGAAAGGTAAATATCGTCTTTTTAAGAATAAAACAAATTAAAATTAAAAATTAAAATTGACATTTACATTTTGTTTGAAAATAAATAGAAATTTGAAATGAGAATTAAAATATTTGAACGTTGTAGGCTTGAACTCTGGTATAATTATAAACATCAACGATGTGTGTGCCTGGCAATTGTTGAAACATGACCGGCCCGTCTCCTCGAGCTATCTTGTAACGAAAAGTGCACTTCGTACTCTTACTGACAATCTCCGACTTGAATTAGCGCAACTGCACTCAAACGTGAAAGTTATTGTAAGTTTCTTCATTTCTAAGCTCAACTGTCATTTAATTTATAATAATTTAACTGTATGTAATTCGTAAAAATTGCAGAGCATCATTCCTGGTGTGGTGGAGACTGAGATGACTGAACAAACTTTGAGAGACAAGCCTCGACTGGCTCTGAAGCCTAAAGACGTCGCCGATGCAGCTCTGTTGACCATCCTAACTCCAGATACTGTTGTAATTCAAGATCTCGTCATTACTCCAATCCGTGACGTCGTTATGTGCGTACACTAAAAATAATTCGAAGATTCCAGAAAATAATTTTTTATTTTTCAACACCATGTTTTATTTGAGATTTTTATTGGCTTTGATAGTCTCAGAAAAACATATATGTTTGTATTTTTTATTTTTGTAATGATTTGAATTGAAAATAAATAAATCTATTTTTTTAATAAAATAATAACATTATTCTCATTTAATATCTACTCCAATAAATATCCGTAGAAGAAAAAAATATATGAAAGTATACATTTTATTATTTATTATTATTTATTTTTTTAAATACTTTTAAAGTTTATTATTAACAAAAACTGCACTATATTCAATAACTATCACATAATAAAAAATTCTAAGTTATTTTACAAAACACTTCTATAAAATGTAATCACAATATTTTATTACAATGGTATCACCAAGATTCTCCAACTGGTCGAAGTGTTATATCTTGTACCTACAAAGAGAATTCGTAATTAAAATTAAACGGCATGAACTTAAAAGCTTTTGTATTATAAGTTAAGACATTATAGTAATTACCAAAACATGTGGTGGCAATGATAAAATAAAGCTTACAGCTTCAGCAACGTCGCTCGGTAATAAAACTGGCATCGACGTAAGTACCTCAGGTGTAAAAGCAGAGTAATTGGCCATAAGCTCCGTCGCTACTAGGCCTGGACTAATTGTCTAATAACAAGAAAATAACGCATTAGAGGTTTCTAATGTGAAATTAAATATTTAAATGAATAATTAATAAATTTATCATAAAACCTAAATATACATCTCTTACGCAGTAAACACTAGAAATCTTTTTAAAATCACTAAATTATAGCGTTTAAAATTCATTTAAATGTGTGGCAATGAACAGCTATTGTTAAATAATTCATAGAAACTGGTAGTACAGCTTTCAAACCAATTGCACTTTGATATTCTACGATTTCGTCTTCTACCCCGGTATTAAAATCATCCAGTTCTATCAAGTTTCATTTGGCGAGCTCCGTCGAACGATTGAGAATTAAATAACAAGAGATAATTTTGCACGTTAAACTCTCGCATTACCTCGCACCGGAAACGCTTTTCTAAAAAATTACTCTACCAAGCATCTCATACCCAATCACTACCTATCCCTGAATACAACCAATCTCACCCAAGCCACACAAACCAAGAAAATCCAAAACAAAAATCACTCACCGAAACTCGAATCTTGGTCCCAGCCAGCTCGTGCCTGAGGCTCTGGGCAAGCGCGCCTACTGCTCGCTTCGTGGCGGGGTAGACGTTGAAGCCAGGCACCGGGGGGACTCGCTCGCCAGCCAGACTGCCCACGTGTATGATGAGGGCCTCGGCCTTGGACTCGCGCATCGAGCGCACGGCCTCGCGAGTGCAGACGCACAGGCCCAGCACGTTCACCTCGAACACGCTGCGCCAGTCCTCCAGGGTGCCGTCTGTCACAAGGGAATAATTGAGGTGCGAGATTAGTTTTGGCACTGGGAGTAGGGGGGGCTTGATGGGATGATTGAGATTTGATTTATTTTGGGAAGGTTTTGTGACGTTGAATTGCAGGACGGTTGATTGGAGTGTTTTTCTGTTATGCGAGCGCTGATTGAGACTGGTTTATTGATTTCGGATAATGTGGTTTTTTTGGTTTTAGTGTTTTGGCAGTTTTTAGTTGAGAGTTAAAAATAAGTGTTTTGTATCTTATCTGTGCCTGTATGTATACATGTGTAAAGATATAACTTGAAGAAATTGTTTAATTAATCAGAAATTTCAAATCTTGTTGTGCTTAAGAAATTAAATATTTAAAATTTCGTTATCGTGTAAAAGATAGTTTGACGCTTACTCCAGATGATAAAATTTAAAAATGTATGTTAAAATTATTAATCGTGAATTATTTGTTCAAGTTAAAACTTTGAAGGATTTATACCTTATGATAAATAGATGTAAAAAATAAAAAAGTAGTAATAGTTGGGTTTATTCAGACATCAAAAGGTCGATGCACGGAAATTCTTTATATATTAGTTTTGAAAATGAATGTATTTTTATATGGATTACTCAGTATTTGGAAACATTACTTTACATTAGTAAAATTTATAATTTAATCTTTTGTTTATACTAAGATAAAACTATACTAATTTGCTCGACAAATGCCATAAATCACATTTAAGCCTTGACAAAAATTCATACACAAATTCTTTAATGCTTCAAATATTTTTAAACATTTTAAAAAAAGTATGAAAAGATTATTTTCATTTCTTCCCTATATAAATACAGTGCAATTGATTGCTAAAAATATTTTTCTATTACCTGAAAGTGTTGTCTCTTTGGTAATGCCCGCGTTATTAACTAATACATCAATAGAGCCCAGATTCTCTTTGATCCAGGCGAAGGCAGTAATTACATTCTCTTCATTCGTTACATCGCATTCAACGGCGTGCAGTTTTGCTTCGGGGTCATCAGTCAATTCCTTGATTTTTTCGACTCTTCTTGCTAGGCCGACCACGATTAATCCTATCAATTAAGGCAACGTTTTCATCAGTTATTAAGCCTTTGTGTTCGGCCTATTCTACTATTTTTAGCTCAGTTATCTAGGAATGATTTTAGAGCCCTGAAGGTTCCATATATACAAAAAAAATGAAAAGAATGAAATTAAAATTAATAATTACTAAAAAGCTTAATTAAATAATTACAATAAAAAAGATCGCAAAAAATTATATTTGCACTTTTTTCTACTTTATGATTCTTTGCAACAGAAATGCTAGACTACTTTTCCAATAAACTATCAATCAAAACACTTGACATTTTTATTTCTTTTCTTGATAACTAGAATTTTCAAATTTGAAGTTACGAATTCTTTATAATTATAGGAATGGGCAAATCTTACTGCATACTGTACTATTCTATTGAATGCAGATAAATGTATTGTTTTAATATGACTTAAATAGTTGTTGTGTGAGAGGTAGTTAACACTGCTCTAACATAATAGTGTCAAAAATAATGCGCGGCAAGTTTTGGTCTAATTATTTAAATAAAATTTCACCACTTTAACGCGCTTTAAGCTATGTAAAATCGGCGACAATGTATTTAAATGAAAGGAATACGTTAAGAGATGAAGTTAGTTACACACGTATTATTTTACATGCTACAACGTTCACCGAGATTTCCAGTTTTACAATTCTAAGTAGCATGCATAATAATCATCTAAACTAATATGATATCACAAATTTAAATTAAAAATACTTTTTATTAAGATAAGATAGTAAGAAAATTTTAATAAAAAGAAAAATCATAGAAAATTGAAAAATAATAATCATATTTAAACCATATGTTCAATATTTTTCCTAGGCTTTTTGAAATTTAAAATAAAAATATGTCTGATTTTTAAAAATAAAACAATTCATAAAAAAAAACAAACCTGTTTTTATATTATTATACCATCTAAAAACTAGACTAGAGAAATTTGTTTTTTCTCTTTATCATTTAAATTAAATAAATCCGTGCATAGTGCAAAGTATATAAAGATGAGTCTTTATTATTTTGCATCATAAAAAGTCACTACTTCAAAATTTGTTCATTATTAACTTATCCACGTACAATGTAATACGATAATACTTTCTATGATTGAGGTCAAACCACTATTTTACTTGGCTTCCGGCGCAACGATATTTTATTCTCTCAATATTCTGAAATCCTACAATTTTATAAAAAAAAAAAAAAAAATCGTTGGCATTTTATCATAAAAATGGTTATATCCAATATACATACAAATCGATAATAAAGAACTTACTTTAGAATAAAATCAAGTAAAAAAATACAAACCGCCTTAATCGCAACACTATATTAACATCAGATACAATTCTAGCTGATTCCAAAGACAAAAAATACTTTTACAACATACGAATTAGCAAGAGATCAATATCATCACTTTGCTTAAACCTAAAAAAAAAATCTCAAAAGAAAAAAACAAACCATCCTCCAGAAGCTTAGTAACGATGGCAGCCCCGATGCCGACGCTTGCCCCGGTTACGACGGCGACTTTGCCAGCCCAGTATTCCATCCTCGCGGCGCGATCAGCTGCACTCCCGGCCATGTGCGCACTGCACATTTACTCTTGCGCGCCGCTTTTATAAGAACCGCGCCCGCGCACTGCATCTATAGCTATATAAGCGGACGAAGGTGGCTTTTGCGGCCCGCACTGACTCCGGTGTCGTGTGGTTTGTTATACTGCGGTTTTAGAAGTGATGAGAGGTATATGAGAGTGAGACTTAGTTCCGTGTCTCTATTTTCTTTTTTGATTGTTGTGTTGACGAATGGTAGGTGGGAGATAAACAATGAAGTAATTGGCCACTTAAGGAAATTTCCTAGGCGGTCAGTGATTAGGAAGATGGAATAGGGTTTATTTGATTACAGAAGCTATGTTAGACATGATTTATATAATAAGAAGGGAATCAAGTAATATTCAAAACGTTTTATTTGCGATAATATTTTCAAAATATAGTTTCAAGGCTTTCATGGTGATTGGTGATTATGTTGAAGGTTCTTCTAACTTCGACAGTATGATGTCTATAAGTCCATGAAACAAGTCCAAAACATTGGCAAAATATTAATCTCTTATCGAAACAAGATAAAATACTAACTTAAAGACTCATATAATTTGTTTTATAATGCTTCAATATGATACAAACTGTTAAATTTTATTTTATGTCATTCCATACACAAAGTTTGACTTTGCTCACGCTTTGAGTGAAAAAACATATACTAAATCTCGCTTTGAGTGTCATATTAAAAGATATGATTCGATTTATAAGCGAAAAAGTAATTTAAAACTGTCGCGGCTTTTTCACCCCTGCTTCGTTCGCGAACATCCCGCCGAGGGTAATATCACTTCCTCGCCTGAATATCGAAATTTACTATTTAAAAAAGTACCCTTAAGAAAAAAATTATTTTCAATATTAGACTAATGACTAATAACAATTGTCATATCATCAATTTGCAAACATTAAAGTTTGGGCTTTACCTTAAAAAAGCAAACATTTGAATTCAACATTCACTAATAATAAAGTAGAAGTTTAGTAAAATTTTAAAACAATAATCGCTAAAATCTCAACAATTCCGCATCCTTAAAAAAAAAATAGATTAACCGATCAATTTGTGATAAACAGAATCCCGCATTGCATGCGTCTAACAGGAAGGACGAGAGTCGATCTGCGGTGAACCAAAATTCCAGCACGTATATGGCGCACTTTTATATAGGTACCGTCGTAAAACGTGCGAGCGGCACTCGAGAGTACTACAATATCGCTCGACATTGTACGCGCGCTGACCCCGCGGCGTTAAATTACCGGGCACTGCGGGCTACTCTGCAGCCACACGGCCTCGTTGCCAATATCATGTGCGAGATTTGAATTACCCGGTTTCATTGAAAGTGATTTTTTTTAGGCTGCGCGGGTGAGATTGTTTTTATATTGTTTTGTTTGGATCGGTTTGAACGATTCGAATTGGTTTATGTGTTGACGGTATTCATAGCTAAAATAATATTGTACATTTAACTTATGTTACTGAGTAAAAACTATTTTGTCCATAAAATTACTAAAATTTTAATTTTCTTATTTTCTCAATATATTATTTTTAATTATGTATGTATAAATATACCATAGCAATAAGATGGTTTTGTTTTGATCGGTATAGATGCAGCAACATTATCTCAAAACATTTTATACACTTTCGATCAAAACAAACCGAGACTTTAAGCGGCATATCACATTAAGAAAACTGCAGGGTGCCGTCTGTCACATTAACTGGTATAAAAAGTACTTTATATCGATGATTCATAGGCAAAGTGTCAGTCATGGGTTCGCCAATATATTGGATTTTTGGTACTCTAAAGTTTAATTGAATTGAATAAATTTAAAGTGCTAATTAAATTTTTCTAACGAATTTACGGACCATAGTGTAAATTTGCTAATTAATGATCTTCGTGAAATAAACTTCCAGTTTCGATATGGAGGTTTTATAACAACAAATTTTTAACCATTTTCTTGCCGCTGGGTGTTAACTATCCCTTTCATTCGATCGTTTGCCTTGGCGAGTGAGTCATCGAGCCGATCTTTAACTTAGGTCGTCTAAGCGACTTTTGCATCCAAAAAATCGTTGGTTATTTTGATAAGAAAGATGTGCTTATAAGAGTAATACCGGATTTAACTTGGAGGGATTAATAAACTTAAATAACACAAAACTCCTTATTTGAGAAATTCATAATTCATTACAATATTAATTGATTTTACTAACAAGGGGACAATCAACCCTCCGGGTCATGGGTTTGGCTGGCACTTGGTAAATGGCCTTCTTTCGACCAGAAATGGAGCCCCTTCAAAGGATTCTGTCCCATGGGCCCC
>UELX01003434.1:0-23356 GCA_900480035.1 Eupelmus urozonus | reverse complement strand
GTTTAATTCGATTTTTCAAAATTCGACATTTTGATACGAATACGAACTGAGCCTTCTACTTTTCGATACCCACCCGACGTATTCGACGCTTGATATAGTAGTAATACACTTTTACTCGACTTTCATATCGATCCGAAAGTCACTTTACAAACTTTACAATCGATTGTAAAGTTTACAAAGCAACTCTAAGACCCATTTAAAAGTATGTTAAGATTTAATAAAATGGTATTGAATTTTCTAGAAGTTATAATTGCTCAAACACGTTTCTAAATTGTTTCTAATTGCCCTATCATTATACGGCAAATCACTTCTTTCTCCACTAGTCGTAAGAAAAGCAAAGGTAAAAATCAAATCAAACCCTTTTTCGAACTTTAAAAAAAAATACTCCCAAACAAATAAAGCCCACCGCTCTAATAACCTCCAGATTGAAAACTGAAAAATAAAAATAAAGCCCGTCGAATAGCCAAGAGGAAATAAAAAGAAACAAGAAGACATACACGAGGACAGAGGATATCGAGTTATGACGTTTTCGTATAGGGTAGGATCAAAGCTCGGAACGGATATGAAGAAGGGCCGTCGAATTATTATACCTGCTCCCCCTCGAAACGAGCCAGCCTCGGCGTGTATATTTCCCGTATATAGCCGAATTCGGATATCCTTTCGGCCAGGAAAAGCGAAAACGAGTGAGTGAGTCTCTTTCTCGTTCGCTCCCCTCTTGTAGCCTCGGCCGCCCCTTTGACTGCTTCCTGATTTTCTTTGCTCTGAGTTTTATTGCCCAGACGGCTCGAATGTCGGCCGCGCCGTATTAGAGCCGATGATAATTGACTTTTGGAGATCGATGTCGGTTTGTCATGATATGCATATGTGATTCAGGTGGAATGGCGGATTAGGCTACGGTTTTTTTTGTTTAAAATATTGATGTGTTTAAGAGTGACTATAAGGCCGGAAATTAGGTTAGCTGAGGCTGTTTGTGTTATCCAATATGTGAACAAAAAAAAACATTCTAATTTTTTAAAACGAATTTAGGAGAGCTTGCGCGTACATTATTGAAAAGAAAAAAGCGATCTGGCTTGCCAGTTGAAATCTGTCAATTTTGCGGAAATAATAGGGGTCAATATGGTTGCCTGGCCATTTTACGAAGGATAATGTAATTCTTTGTTATTTTGTAGGTACATTGAGAAGTTTTTATTTAATTATTTTTTGAAATGCTTAGAAAGTTAATTAAATTTTTACTAAGATGTTTAAATATTTTCATATGATTGACGTTTCAAAATGGTTATTATCTGTCTGATCAGACTTTGTCAAATTTTTTTTTTAATATTTGAACAATATAATTACATCAATTTAGCTTTTAAAAATAAATTTTAGCATCGTTTCTTCACAGTTAAACGATTATTCCCACAGGTCGCTGTTATTTTATTTCAGTAAAAATAATAAAATTAATATTTGAAAATTTACAGCAAGGAAAATTATTTTTGAAAATAAATACTAAAAATTTAATTAACTTTACAAAACATTAAAATAGCCTAAAGACATTTTTATTACCCAATTCATAAAAAATTACTTGAAAAAGCTTTTTTCTTCTATATAAATTTTCAATTTCATCCAAAGAAAAAAACAATATTTATATTTTCAAACTACGAAACAAAAGGCCATTACCGTCCATTAATTCTCGAAATTGTATTTTAATTTTAATTCGGCTTAAAAATAAATCCAAATATAAATAAGTAATAATTGCCTGTTTCGCCCCAGCTAAAACCGTTCCTATTAAAAAATACAATGATTTTACAAGCTCGTATAACCCGGCCAAATGAATAGCTTTTAACGCTCACTCGCGGATACAAGTGACTGTAAACCTCCCTCTACAATCCACCCCGTCCGCACTCCATCCGCTTATATATATTCAAGCGAGCCACCTTCCCACCGCCGCGCCTGTCCGATCCGCGTTATTATTCTCATCGAGCCTCACGTGCCTCAAAAATTCTACCCCCCCTTAAACTTTCTACTCCACTCTCCCAACTTTTCATCGCTCTCTCCCTCGCGAAATTAAATCTTTTTCGCGTTTCTCGGACCACCCCCAGCGTGTGCCTTTCGGTTTGATCTTTCAAAAGTAGCACGAGCGAGTGAAATTCAGCGCGAGAGCCGAATTCCGGGTAAAACTCGATCCGAGCGAAAAAGAGAGTGGGAGAGAGAGAGAGAGAGAGAGAGAGAAGTCAAGACGACGCTTGAACCCTTAAGAACGCCTCGGTGAATACCAATCCAGAAAAGCCGCCGGTATACATCCCGCGCGGCGCGACGCGAGTTAGGCAGGCTGCGCGACTCGCCGCCGATTGAGCAGACTCTACAGGAGGACGAACCCACTTGGACTTTAATGTTTATTCATGAAAGTGCACCCGATAGCTACCGACTCGACTCACTTGCTCTCTCTTTCCTTCGCTCTCTGGCTCTCTGTGTATGTATACGTCGGTGGACTGCTACTGCCGTCGCTGTTACTGCCTCCTTCTACGAGTGAAGAGGACGCGATGATCTTGCTCCGGGACGGAGCGATGTTTGTCAATCGAATCTTCCCGATCGCTGGGAAGACAAACGGCGAGTTTGTTGCTTTTCCATTGCTAGCCCGGCTCGCTTTCGCCATCTTCTTTTTGTCAATAGTGGCGCGGGGTAATAAAAGGAGGAAAAAATGGTTTATTGTTTGTTTTTGGTGATGGATATTTGCGAGATGTAGGTGGGTAGTTTGTTGCTTTTAACGTCAAAGTTCAAGGCGAGAATGTTTACGTTTTATTAAAGTGACTGGGACGATTGATCGGTTAGCGCAGGTATAAAAAAGAAGGCGTTCTCGAACGTTTCATTTTAAGCGAATATTTTTTAATGCTTTGAATAAGACTTTGAGAACGCCGAGTGAAAATAGCGTCCTACTATAATCGATTGAATCGCAATCCGCTCGGAAATTATCGTTGTCGTGAAAAATAGCAGCAATACGTATGCGCAGTTGAACGTCGAGGTGAAAATTGTATGTTCCGATTCACTGATCCAGAAATTATCAATATTTGTCAACCAAGTTCAACGAAAAAAATCGTCAGATTTTCCAAATCTAAATACAGCGGATAAATTATTTATGAAAATAAATAAATATGATATTATTGAGGAAAATTCTTAAAAAGAAATACCTCGTATTACACGAATTTTTTGATAAAATTAAATGACAAATTCTTATTTTTTCTGTTAAAATACGTATCGATTTCAACTTTTTAAACTTGATTTTCAAAAAAAAAGATTTTAAAATTTATCAAAAAAAAAATTTTAAAAGCGTTGAACAAGAAAAATTTATTTACCTAAATATTCCCTGTACCGAGTTAACATATTTGATTTCTAAGTTTGAAGTAGCCCTTTAGCTATAGAATTTAATAGCCTCAATATGAATATACTCTACTAACTACAGCTAATCAAATATTTCCTCGAAGCTCTCCACCTGCATTTCTATATAAATCCGTTAACATAACTTTATTCTCCCCAACCTTCTTCAAAAAAACACCAACAAAATAAAATTTAATCTATCAGAAAAACTCCCACCATTACCCTACATCACACATTAACCCAAACTCCCCAAATCCTTTCAACCACCCCGCTCCCAGAATAAAAAAAAAAACACAAAAAAAACCTACAGCCAACCCTCCGAAACGCGCAAAAAAGCAGCATAAAGCCAAAGCAACCTCTAAAATCCCAAACTCCCTTTCAAGCAGCGCGCGCGCGCGACACAAGCCACAGCTCTCCCCTTTGCTCGCTCAAATCGATCCTGGAAAATCTCCGCCGCTCACCTCGTTCGCATAAACCCAGGGAGCCAGTGAACCCAGAGCTCTCTCTCTCCCCTACCTTTCTCTCACCTCGCGCACGCACGAGAGATCGACCTCTCTCATGGGACTATAGACTCGCTCGCTCGCACGCAGAGTCGTAAATCGTCTTCCCGATCGCGCGTGTAGGTATACCTGCACGAGGCCTACTAGCAGAGAGTGGAGGGGGATCGGAGCCTCGTATCTGGGGACACGCGTCGTACACATACGCGCCCGGCAATTTCGCGCCCGCTTGTATAATTGATCAGCGCCGTGCTGTATAGCCTGGCCTCAGTTTCCCCATCGAGGCGGCGATCTGAGCGCGCGGCCCCGCGTCTTGAAAGCGCCCTGGGCGGCTAATCAGGCGCTGAGCGATTTCAGCGCTTTTTCTCGCGTCGCTTGATTGGCTTGGTTTTCCTGGGATGTCGTTGGGAGTGTCTGTATGAACGATTTCTTCTTTTTTTTCGTTTTCGTTTTTGTTAGTGTCTTTTCTGGGGAGAATAAAGAGGGGTTTTTAGCTTTGAGGTTTCGATTAAGCCGCGGCGCTTAATTTCTGCGAGCGCAGCTGATGCAATTGGGAAGCTTGGCTTCGGATTTTCTTTAAAACCAACTAATCTCCTTAATTACGACAGACCTGACTAGCGTTATTTATCGTATCCTCCAAGCACGCCGAACAAAAGTAGGCAAAATTAAAGCCCCTCAAAACGCCTCGAGTTCGCAAAAACCCAAAAAACGAATTTTCCCCGTTTTTCAAACTAAAACAGGTTAAACTAGTTACACGTCACCCCGACGAGCGGCGGAAGCTCGCACACCGAAATAGCGCGCGCGCGGCAAAAGAAAGCCACGGAGCATCGGCAACCTTTATTTCGCCGGAATTTAATTGCTCGGATCTTGGGAAAGGAGCTTGCAAGCACGCTGAGAGAGGGGGGGGGGGCTAAGGTTAACGAGAAACGCGGGCCGGCTGAAAATCGCTGGCAGGTGGGCGTGCAAAAAGAGAAAGCGAAACTATCAGAAAAGAAAAATAGAGAGGAGAGCGCGCGGAGCGGCTATGTATACATATATATATATATATAGGCGGGGGTGGCTCGCGCCGGGCGCCGAGAAAAGGCGCGGGTAAAACAAAATAAAGGAGAAAAACCGCAGGTAATTTTTTACAAGCTTTTTAAAGCGCGGCGTGCAAGAGGGCTCGAATCGATTTTCCCGTAGGGTTCCACTTTTCCAGCGCGCACCCTTTTTCTCCCTCTTGCTATTTCAGCGCACGACCTGGCGTGGTGCGTTTTTTTTTTTTTATAAATATGCAGAGAGCGCGTGTGTGCTCGAGACGCTTCAAGAAGTTGGTAAAGTTTAATTATTACCCTTCTAGCTTGGTGGAGTGAAACTTTTGTACACATCGGGCAAACAGATGCAAATACGATAGCTGGAATGCTGGAAAGCGTGTGTGTGTGTGTGTTTTGAAAGAATGGCGATTAAATGGGCTGCTTTTAACTTTGTTTGCGGCTCTTGAAAATAAATCATTATTTTTTTTTTTTTTTTTGTTTCATTGTATTTGATAGTTTCAATGACGATATTCAGCGAGTGAATAAAACTGAATTTATAATAATAGCAAACTTGAAATGTTATTTTCCTTAATTTCAACAAGTATTGAAGCAATTTCAACAAACACAAAAATAAGCACTAAAAAATATTCTCGAATTCCATTATCAAAGCAAGGGTAGCAGGGTTACTTTGAAAAGTTAATGATAAGCGCAACGACTTTCGAGATTTTCCTCTTTTTTGTAATAAGCTCTTTGTGCCTTCTTCGCAAAACTAGCTCTTTCACCCCGCTCTTACTGCATCCTCGAAACTTTTTCTCTGCTCTTCGTGTCCCTCTCGTTTTTTCTTATCTCTTCCTTATCTCTCTTTATTATTTCTTCGCTCGCGCGACACGCTAGCCACACTCTGGCGCGCTTAACTGCGGCAGGACTGCTCCGAGACGGATTCGACGCTGCATCGGAAGATTTCAAGGGATTTTATTTTTCAGTCTCTTTCTCTCCCTCTTCTCTTCCTATCTCTCTTTCTCTTAACTGCTTGGTAGTCTGAGAAGTGAGAATAAGCGGATACTTTGACACTGGAGAGGCCCGCTTTTAATGACGCTCCGAGTGCGAGCTGCAGCTCGAAAGACAGAAAGAAAGCGAGAGCAGACTCTGCAAAATACAGCATAATTACACGAAATTAAGGTGTTTCGAAGGTAATAGCATTAACTTTGAGGACGACGGCTTTTGGGATATTACACTGCTGAACGAGTGTGCGAGCTCAGAAAGAAGTTCGGGCTTGAAGAAATTTGATTAAATTTTAGCTAGCCCGATTGTAAATTATGGCTTTTTGTAGCTGTAGATTAATTATTTCTGTTTTTAATTTTTGATTTTTATTTACATTTTTCGACACTGCTTGTAAGAATTAATCGTTTTAAAAAATAGCCTAATTTAAAATGCTTAATGGATTTAATTAATTCCAGGCCATTAGTTAATATTCCTACTAATAATGTAAATTAATAACATAGTTAGTACTCGTCATTAGTCAATATTCAAGCATTTACTTAATATTAATATCCACTTTCCAAAACTAAATAACATCCAAACAAATTTAAATAAAAATAATTCCCCACACACACTCCATAGCTCACAAAACTCTCATAAAATAAGCAAGCATACATGACCAATTAAATGAAAAAAAAAAACCGTAGAATTACCATGCAAAGTGTTTCCGCGCCTAGGCTTTCTTGAGCAATCGATCGAATCAGCGCTTGAAGGGTTTCCCGCCAAAGGAGCTGAATGCGCCTCCGCTATACGATGTACAAGAGCAAGATAAGAGCCAAGCGCGCGCGCGCGCTCGAGGGGTAGAAAAGAAGCAAGAAGGGGATAAAAAAAGCATCTTGGCGTAAAGTGTCGTTAGCTCGTTATCGCCTCGCACGCACCAGTTGGCCACGAACCATCAAACGACCCGAGGCTAGGGCGCGGGTGGATAGGGGGCAAAGAGAAAGAGAGAGAGAGAGAGAGAGAGAGAGTCAATGCCTGACGCGAGAAAGAGAGGGAGAGACTTAAGCCAAGGTTCTCTGACGAGGCCGTCGTCTCGTTTCTTTCGGAGCTGCTTCTTCGTTCGGTCGCTCTTATTTTTTCTCCTTTTTTTTTTGCCTCGTTCTATATCCAATAAACCGTTAAGCTCGTTCGACACACAATATAAAAGTACCATTGAATTCAATTTACGTTTTCTTAGTTACTGCGCCTGCTGCCCTCGGCCGATGGGCTCCGGCAACTTCTTTCTTATCTCGGCGAGAGATTTGTGCTCCGATGATTATTTTTGGCTTTTCGAGTACTTCGCTCATTGTGAAATCTGATTGTAAGCTTGATATAATATTCAATTGAAGGAGCTATTCAATTTTTTTTAGATTATTCATGGCATAGATGTTTATTGTAATGTATTAAACTACTATTGCAATCGCAAAATATTTTATAAAAATTGTTTTTTAGAATTTAGTTCTAGTAAAAAGTAGTAACATCACTGATTAAAACAGCATTATAATTCTTTTCGATCTGGATGAGAATTGTGATCGATATATATAGCACTAATTGTACGTTTAAAATAGAACGCTGGCTATACTTAGGTGTGGCTTACTGCAGTATATCTTATCCTAATCCTATGGACTTACATAACAGGTGCTTTAAAATAATAATGATAATCTATTACAGATAAAATCATGCCTTCATGGACTTCACAACAATAATAATATAATCAATTATACATTATAAATACTATTTATAATATTTGTTTTTTACTTTTTGTACTTTGAAAGTTAGCTATATTTATATTTTTTTAAATAAAGTGTAATGAGCAAATTTTAAATTTAAAATTGTTATATTTTACATTGTTTCCGGATATAAAACTAATTAATTATGCCTAATAATTCAAATTTCGTTAGATCCTAAGTAGGTCCTAACTAGGTCATAGCCGACAGCCAGAGTTATATTAATAATTAGGCAGTTTAGTTAGGCTCTGATTAGAGTATTACTATTTAATTTTCAATTGAAGTAGTGAAATTAATAAGTTATATTATACACATTAACTAATTCACCTCCTTCAGTTCACAAATTTCATTAATATGTTTTATTCAATTCACGGAGTTCGACGCTGCTTATAAATTTAGTAACTTCAACTCAACGCGATTCAAACTTGTTTCAAAGCAAACAAAGTAATTAATAATTCAAAGACGCATCAGGCAAGTGTTAAGCATTCATAACCATTTAACGCTGAAATCATCCTAGCTGTTTGCTGCTCATAACTTTCTCGGCCGCAAATAACGCAACAAACGAAGGACCCTTCAATATATCTTTCTGTTAACTCGAAGAAATAAATTGCCTCACAAAGGGATACTTATATCATCAACGAGCCACTGAAAGCTTATTCGAATTCGCGTTAACGTCGCTAGATCGTGGGCAGCAATGTATACAAATATACATCGGTAGTAGGAACGAGTCAGGACTTGCTCCTGCTTTCTGCTGTATCTCGGACAAACAAAGAGGGAAAAGGAAATAAAAATAATCGCGAATTTACTTCTGCTTAAAGAGGGGGCATTACACCCCCTGTGATAAACAGCTGGCCGCTGAAGATGGAGGGGGGAGGCAGAAAGCAAGAACTGCACAAAGTTGACTTTAATGAGCGGAGAACTTTAAGTGGGTAGTGCACACAACTTACGAGATTTCTCCGAAAGGGGCGAAGGCTTCCCTCAGGGTCTGCGTCTCGATCTCCGGGCTCAGATCCCCGACGAATATGTGGTAGTGTTCTGAAACAGAAATGCGCAGAGGCGCGAATTAGAGCGAGCTGTTTTCAGCACCTTGAGTGTGTATTTATGTGAATGTACATGTGCGTGTGTATATGTGTGAGTGTGTATGTGTGTGATTCCAGCACTTAGGGGCCGACTCTTGCTAAGTGTTTTTAGCAAGTGAGTGTTTGCGTGAGTGCGTTTAGGTGCGCGATAATGTTTTGTTCGAGTGATTTTACTGGTTGGGAATGAAAGAAGCAGTAGGGTTTTGATTGATCGCAGTGTTCTTGACATAAGAAAGCAATTTATGTATGCTATTTGATAATGTCATTTGAACTGTGATGAAATAAATGTGCTGTTGAAATTTATGAATAAACTTATAAAAATAATGGTTTTAAGATATGGTAAGAAAATAATAGCTTTATTTGTTAATTTAATTTTTAATATTAAATATATATTGTAGAAATAGTTACGTAGATAAAACTATTTCTTCTTGTACCTGCGACGAAGAGTCCATGAATAAATTCTTTGTATTTAAAAGAAATTTGATAATTTCATGAAAAATGTGTAAAATATAATAGTAATATATGAGAAGTAAATTATTAAAAGGGTATATTGACTATTTAATTGTTTGTATAGTCTTGTTCTAAATACCTTCTTACATAATAAAAACAATATTTGACATTATGTTTAAGAAAAATAAAATTTTATTCTTCCAAAAATTATATGTACAAAAGTATAATAATACATAATTTTCTCCTGATTATTGTGATTGATTTTCATAATTTTTAATTTTTTTTATTATGTTTAAAATTAAAAAATAGACACACAAACAGAGATATGTATATAGGTATAGAGCATATGCGTTACTTGAACAGCATTTTTTATTTTGCGCCTATTAATAGCGTAACAGTTTTTTAAAAGTATCTAATAAAAATAATATTTATCTGATTTTGTTTAATATGCGAAATAATTGAACATTTTAATTGTCGATTCATTATTCAAATGAGAAAATTTATAAACATTATAATTTAGTATAAAAAAATTCTAAAATGTAACTCTCTTATGCTCAGCCACGCATTTTTCTCTTTTGCAAACCTAACCAGTCAAATATCTTTCCAATCCGGATGGCGCTGCAAAAATTACGTTGAAAGTTCAACCCCGAAAAACAAATAAGACATAGAAAGAGTCTGACGAAAACACACAGAAAAATACACACAGGTCCCACGCAAAACAGAGTAAAATATAAAAAAAAAAAAAGAAAAAAACGTAAATGCGAAACAAGGAGAAAGCTGAAAAAAGAATACCAAGAGCCCTACAGAAGGCAGTGCGCCTTTAATTTTCAGAGCAGTCCGGTATAGCCCAGGTCGCGCACGGCAACCGTGTACACCTGCTCTCGTCAGCAGCCGGCTCCCATCTATCGCGCATGCGCCCAGACCGTTTCTCGCGAGACACTGAGGTAGCGAGAGAGAGAGAGAGAGAGAGAGAGAGAGAGAGAGAGAGAGAGAGAGAGAGAGAGAGAGAGAGAGCCTTATGCTCCCGCGGGCCTTTATGCCGAAGCGAAGACAAACAAAGCCTTGTATAAATACAGGGACGGGGTGTGCGTTACCTAAGGTAGCGTGCGAGCGAGTACACACACAGACACACGCAGACACACACATACATAGAGATACATATACGCACACACAGACACATAGGTATACTCAAATACACATACACACCTGCACACAGATTCTTGCTGGTGTACAGGGAGGGTAGGCGCGGCGAGGCAGCAGCCCACTGGGACGATGCTAAATTAACGGGTGCAATTTTAATAGAGCCGCTGAAAGCCAGCGCACCGAGGCCAGACCGCCCCTCTCTTCCTCTCTCTTCTCTGATTTTACGCTTCTCGACTATTATCACTTGCTCCATCCCTTCCCTCACAAACGGCTGCGTCTGTGTATGTGTGTGCGTGTGCGTATGCAGGCAGGTGTCTTAATATGTGAGTATATACGTGCGCGTATGTGTCTGTGTGTGTGCAAGTGCGTCCTCTTTCTCTACTTTCCTTTCGCTTCCTTCTCCCTCCCTCTGCACGCTTCTTTTAAAGGAGGGGGTGTCACGCTGCGATCTCGAAGCGCGCATGCGGTCGAGGCCTCGAGGGCCGCCTCTGAATACCTCTGAATGTTTCTATTTTCAACAAGTGCATCTCGCACCCGACGGAGATAAAACAGTGTGTGCGCGTGAAATGAGGGAGGGATGCGTGGAAATGTGCAGTCTGTCTGTCCGGGTGGATAAATGAAATTCTGGCACGACGCGGAGGACACATGCGGCTGCTCGAGATTGCGTGGCGCCGTTTGTTATCGCTCACGTGGAAGAGTCTATCGGTATTTTTCGGTAATTTACTCGTTAATGTTATCTATTTATGCGCTTTGTGTAGAGCACAGTGCTTTAGGAATTTTGAGAATTTATTATGCAGAATTTTTTACTAATTGCTGTAACTTAAAGACTTATTAAGTAATTATTTCCGCTGAAATTATGCAAAAATAAATGTTTGCGCGAATTAACTTAATAATATTAGAAAATTAGTAAGTAATAAAAAACGTATTTATTTACCTATGTCTTTGAATAGCTGTATAAATGTATTAAGTCTTCTAACTCAACTGAGTTCTAAATTCTCTTAACTTATTTAAAAGCAATCCGCCTTCACTGTACGACACCAAATTCCCTTAAAAATTCCTCTCTTCGCTCTCCACAGAAGCCGTTCGATTCACCGCTCGTTGAAGAAGGGAGATTCAAGCGACGAGAGAGAGAGGAGGGGAGGGGGTGGAGCAAGAGAGGAAAAGAAGGAGAGAAAACCAGCAGTGGCAGTCGAGACGCTCTCCTCGTGGTGAGTCAAGAGCGTCGTCGAGGCCGAAAGTGGACAGCCGAAAATCGAGTTAGTAGGAGGAAAAGAGAGAGAGAGAGAGAGAGAGAGAAAGAGAGAGGAAGAGAGAAAGGAAGCAACGGCAGTTAGTCCGGCTGGACGTCGCAACGTCGTGCATCTCTCCGGCGGCCGCCGTAAAGCCGGAGAGCCACAGTAAAACTGAGAGGGACAAATGAGATAAAAAGGGGAAGGATGCGGAGACAAAGTTAGCGGGAAAAAAGAGAGGGTGGGAGTAGTGGGTTTGAAGATAGAGGGAGAAAAAGATGCGAATGCTGAAAAAGTGGAAATAAAGGCGGACAAGAATTAATTATCTGTTCCTTTTAAGGAATTCGGATGTTTATATTCTAATTCTATTGAGATAGTTACGTCTGGTTAATATAGAGTAAGTACAGATAATTGAAGAAAAACTACTAATCTGAATGATGATTAATTGAATGTTAATACAGTATTAAAAATAGTAGAGTAATAGAATAAGTAAATTAATTAAAGATAATGAGACAAATATTTTTTGCTTTTTCTATACTAAAAAACAAAATCCAATACGTTTGAAAAATATTCTTCTAATCAAATTTGTTTATTTATCAAGATTAATAACTGAACGTATAAGTCAATTATTTCTTAAACATTATTAACTATTTAAAAAGTATAATCTCTTCTTAGTATTTAAAATAACAATTCACATGAGGAAAAACTCTACAAAAACAGTCATAATTTTCAGAGAAAATCAAATATGGAGCGAAGAAAGAGTTACGAGAAAGACAGAGATCAAGTTAGAAGTAGACGTAGAGGGAGAGAGAGAGAGAGATTCGCCGGGAGGAAGCACCGAAGGAGAAGTCTACCACTATATATACTTCGGCGCAGAGGGGTGAGGCGGTCTGATTACAATCGGTTTGATGGTCTATTCCCGGCGGTTGCGCGAGACCGAGCACGAGGTTCCGCTCTCTCCGAGGGGGGTGGCGCGCCGGCGACTCATTCCATCGAATTAGTCCGAGCCTCGTCATTTCCGGCGGCTCTTTATTCTCGCTTCTCTCTCTCTCGCTTCTCTCTCTCTCTCTCTCTCTCTCTCTCTCTCTCTTCCTCTCGTGCGCGCATGTTCGATTTGTCGCGTGGAAGAGAGCGCAAGCTCGTTTCCTTCCCTCCTCGTTTCTTCTTCGCGTGCGTCGTCGTTCGTTCGTGCGCCGATGTTTGATTTCCAAAGGTAATAGATGGATGCGCGTTAAGATGCCGATTGCTCTGGCTGGCTGATGAGGCTTGGGAAAAACTGAGATGTACATTAGCTTTCATAATTAATCAGGAGGCGGAGGAGTGATGAGTTTAGGTTTGAGGGGTTACGCGTGGTTAATTCGAATAAGAATGCAACTAAATTTTCTTAGATGAGATGTCCGACTAAACACGACTTATTCTACTGGGATTTTTGAGTTGACATCTGAATAAATAAAAAGGTAAATTGCGCCTAAAAATTTTTCAAAATTAATTGAAGTTAAAGCAACTAATTTGAAACTATTAAGGAGCTATCGTTTCCTTCCTATTTCTCATCCGTAAAACAAAATAACTCCCATAATAATTTTAAGCAAGAGATCCGAGACAGCCGTCGACTCCTTTTGCCTCTCGATTTTCGCGAGCGAGCATCCTTGAAAAGTAGCCAGGGCTACGCTAAAACCGGAATGGGGTCGTTTCACCGTGCTCGTTGCGCCACCACCACCTTCCCAGCGCCAGCAAGAAAAGCGCCGGGAGCTTTTCAAATTGTTCGAATGCCTTCGTCGCGTACGCGCACTCTCCTTAAAGGCTTTGCTAGCTGGTTCTCTCGTGCTCTCTCTCTCTCTCACACACACACATAAACACACACACACACACACACACACACAACATTCGCACACATACAAGCACACACACTCATACAAACACACACATAGATTGAGAAAATGAGAGAGAGAGAGAAAGAAATAGAGAGGGATAGAGAGAGGGAGAGGGAGCGAGAGAGAGAAGACGAAAAGTGTAGAGTCGCGAGCTATTTATCGACTTCCAGCGATGAACGGGGGGAAAAATCGAAACGAGCCGGGGATATTTGAAAAAAGTAAGGAAGAAAACTGAAAAGTCGAGGCGCGCAGGAAGAAAGTGAAACGTAAAAAGTGAGTCTCTAAAGTAAGACAGTGAAAAAGGGCAATAAAGAGTAAAGGAAGATGGAGGGGAGGAAGAGGAAGAGAGATAAAGGAAGAAGTATCGCGAGCGATAGCCCTCCGCTCGGGCTTTTCAGCGTTATTTACCGCCGTCTGTACATAAAGCGGAAGTATACACCGGCGGCAGGCGGGCTGCGCTTCGAATGTCGATCGACGCGGCCGCACGCTGCTTCCTCTTTTGTTCTCTCTCTCTCTCTCTCTCTTTCTCTCTCTTGCTGGAGCCCTCGCCACTAACTTTCTCTTTCTGCCCGTGGTATCTTTCTCTTTTTTTCTCTTTCTCTCTTTCTGTCTCTCTTCTCTTTTCGAGAACGACGTAATCCGAGTTTGATGTTTGCTTCCTTTGCGTAATACGCTCGTGTTGATATTGTGGTTCGAAGTCATGTCGAGCTGTTTACAGCAGGGATACGAAATTGTTTCGAACAAATAATTTTAAAATTTGATTATGCGAATGATTTGCAGCAGCAGCAGTCACTTGGTTTATACAAAGAATTGAATATATTTCAGGAAAATCTTGATTTTATTTTTATGAAAAGAGAAGTAGTTTTTGTATAAAAAGCTTGTGGTTGTAAAGTGAAAGGCTAGTCACTTAAGAAAGTTTTTGAGATATTACACTTTAAATGCTTCAGTTTAAGAGATCTGTCAGATACTTTTACAGCCTTGCAATCTTTTTTCAAACTGAATTTTGGATGTTGAAAACACTTGTTTGAACGTTTTGAAACTTTTTCAAGAGATGCTTAGATATTCAAAGAAGCTTTGGTGGCCTAAAGTCAATTCACATCCTTTTTAGACTTACAACCTTTTTATCTTACAACCAAATGTATAACAAAAATATTCTTGGTTGTGTCTTCTATTTTTAAAAGATCGTTATATTTTTTGAGCATTATTATTAGTTACAGAGTAAATGCTATATTTTTGTTTATTTAATACATTATATGAGAAAACTAAGTCTTTTTGAAAGAACCGTACTGAACAAGTGCTACCATCATGATGAGGTTCTAGTCACATGTGCTTTTTGACACTATTTCTGTATTTACTAACAGAATAAGCTTAGTACAAATTCAATGATTTAGGATCTGTGCCTTTACTTTTAACCACGAAAAACATGTAGAAGTAAAGTGGTTGAATCATTAAGCCCATAAATAACTGTTGCTCATTATCCTACATTATTCGTGTATTGTTCTTTAAGGATCTAGTTTCTAATTACTGAATACTTGTTACTATATTACCTTATAGATATGTCAATTTGCTGAAAGCTATAACTTCATTAAAATTGCATCCACATTTACAAAGTTCACTACAGCATTGAGTAACAATACATCTCAAAAAGCATAATATTCTTCGATTACTAAAAATTTCCAAGTATATTTTTCTGACAAATCAAAGCAATCATTATATTACGCTTATTTATTATTACTTCAAACTTTATTATCCAACAGAATCATCAATCCCTTCATTACTCTCAACAGCCAACATGACTAATACTCCCAAACCCCAAGTTACCAAAACTACCAGGCCGCAATCAGCGCAGCTAACGCCCGGCATAAAAATTTCAGCAGCCACCGCCTGATTAGCCAGGCTCACGAAAACTCAGAGCTAGCTCCACATTCACACACATACACACAAGAACGAAGAGGAATCAGTGCAGCTGGCGCGAATGGGGAGAAGCCAAATGGCGTCGATTTTACACCGCGCGCGTTCCGGGATATGCACGGAGTTTCCGCGCGGGGGCCAGCGAAAAGCCTGCGGTTTTCGATAAACCGCGAGTAATGGAGCGTCATTCATTATTGTGGATGGTAATGCACAGCCAGCTCACCGGGCCGAGGGAGATGTAATTCCGAAGCTAGCGCTAACACACGTTCAAGTGAGACGAGCCCCCACACTTACTTTCGTTGGTCGATTTTTTTTTCTTTTTCTTATCGATCTTGCGCGGCTCGCGCGGGGAGAGCGATGACTGGATTATTATTTGAGTGAGGCTCGTTACGTTATTTGATTTGAGCCATTTGTATACCTGCCTTTTGATTTAGAAGGCTATTTTGATGCTTTTCTTGCAAAGCTCGGGTTTTGAAATGATTTTACTGTCTGTTTTTGATTTATTAATTCGTCTTATAATTCTTTTCTGACGTCCATTTCAATATTTCGTAAAACAAAAAGCTGCATTGTATTCTATTGAATTTATCCGCGGTTATAAATATTTTTTTGTTTATTTTTATAAATAAACTAAACCTAGATTAAAGCTATATCTCAATTCCGAGTTAAAATCGACTCGCAAATCATCGACCTTTTTCACTCGACAAATATTGACTGGGGCCGTCAAAAAAACGGGCACGCAATAAACTCAAAAGCATCGCGCTCAAAATCCAAAAACCAAACACGGCCAATTTTAAGCCGGCCCTTTTCCTCTTTTATTTCGTAAAAAAGTGCGAATGAGCCCGATATGTGCTCACGCATGTACTGACCCTCGCATAAATCAGTACAGCGGGGTGATCGGTGTTTGCGATAAAATTTGCGACTCGCCGACGTGGAAATCGTTGCTCACGTCAGCGATGTTTTTAATATAGGTGAAATCGCGCTGACTATTGTTCTTTTCGTGATGGTAATTATCACAATAAAAAGAAGAAATAGAAGTATGGCTTAGCGAAGAAAAAATTGATTAATTATGGATTAGCTAAGATCGAACTGGGTTAAAGGCATAGTAGGTGAGCAGTTTTAAAAATTCTATTATTTTGCAAAGTCAAGTGAATTGTACTATATTGAAATTTTGCAACCTTTGACGTCACTTAACAAGATTTAGACGCACAGAAACGAACGAAAAACCAAGTTAAAATAATGATGATGCCACTTTAAAAGTAACTCAGGCATCGATGATTTACGATAGATCCTTCAGACCATAAACTTTTCCGGCGGCAACCATAAAAAGCATCCATAATCTATTCTTCGCATCAGCGACAAAAATAAAGCCTCGTAAAATAGCCGATCCAATACATTAACAACACACCAGACACATGCACATCCGTATATACGTGTGACAGCCTGGCAATCGAGAGAAATCTCGCCGATCGAGTAATTCCGTGCTAGCGCGTCATGACAATTATGCGCCCAGAAGTGGAAGGCCAGACCGCACCTATTTTTCGCTTTTGCGCCTACACATACCGTGACCTCAACCGTTTAGTTCTCGAGCGCGAAAAAAAATGTTGAAGAGCGCGAAGAAATCGAATCGTGCGCGATTGGACGATATTTTACGAGGCCGAGAGGAGTCGATATGGGAAGAGGGGATGTATACGCAGTGATGTGAAGTGGAGGATGTATATGGACAGGGCGATGAAATTTTTTTTAAAGGCTCTCGACAAGCACGGATTGCTAGGATTTGGAAAGATTTATTGTGATTTACTTTAGATAGATAAAAAAATAGTTATTTTCCTTTTCATTTGGTGGCTACGTCATTTACTTGTGGATAGGTTTGTTTTTATGATTGACGTAGATTTATATGTAGTATAGAAACGAACTAATTGTTCAAGTTAAATAAATAGTATTAGGATTCAATGTTAATATTTATTAAGCTGAGATTAGTATTATAGCAGACAGCTTATCATTTGATTACAAGGCTAACACGGTCAATTTTATAAGAAATGTATATCCATAAATCAATTAATATAAACGTAAGTATAAATAAGGCTTAATTTTTTAGTCATTAATTTTATTGTGCAAAGAAGTAGAGAAATACTTTGAAAATGACAATTAATAATAAATTATATTAAAATAATTTTTACCTAATGACTTTAATTTAAATAATTTGATTATTCTGATAAATCTGTTAAATTTGTTGCATCAAATTATTGAAGCTCTGATAAATCTAGAATAATTTTCGATCGAGGTAGGAATACATTATTGCTTAAGCATTTATATGTATTTCACGGCATAGATAAAAATAAATCATTTTAATTATTTTATTTTATTTTTAAGTAAACAGAAATACCAACATTTAAATAAAAAATTACGTTATTTAAATAAAAAGTTTTTCATTTTTTTGCTCACGTTGTTGACTAAACAAAATAATAACAAAAACAAAATCAATTATTTTCAAAACTATCCATTTCGATACCCCCTTCTAAAATTCACAAACGATCTTCGCCAGTCCAAAAACATCATCGTCGAATATCGATTGTCAAATTCTCTCTCTCTCTCTCTCTCTCTCTCCCGCCCTCCCTCTATCTCTCTCACTCTGCAGGCCGTTCGTACGCGCTAAAATAGATACACCGCAACTATCCGCCTGGGGGCGTCGGCGCGTTGATCACCGAGGTGTTTTCGTTGAAAATTTTGACGGGCCAGCCCGCCTGACAGATTAATTTCGTCGCTAGGCGCTGAACTTTTCCAATTTTCCCCGCGTGCGATTTCTGGCTCTCTCCCTCTCTCTCTCTCTCGCGCTGTCCATCTCGCGCTCACTTTTTTACCCGCCAGCGGTCTGGCCGCGAGTACGTATAGAAATGCGTGCCGAGCACCAAGCGGAATTGCTATCGCTCTCTCTCGGAGAGAGGGAGAGAGAAAGAGAATGCTAGCTCTAGGCGATTGGCCTTAGCCGAGCTCTGTACTCGACACGGATAGCTCTGTCTTCCTTTCGCCATTTTTTCCCATGAGTCCAAACATGCTTTTTGGGGGTGTGGAGTTAATGGATTTGTCAAAATGACAAGTATTAGAAGAAAATTAGTTTCGACATATTTTTTACAAATATAGCTCAAATGTATTTTTTTAATTCATGTCGAAGAAGCAATTTTAAGTTTCTCATCATTGACGAAAAAAAAACCATTCCGCTGTCCATAATGAAACCCACTTCACTTAACCGCTAACCCAGCAAATGGCGTGCATATACTTTCTCAATGATCGATCTATTTCATCAGCAAAAAAAGGGGAAAAAAGCAGAAACAGAAGAAACACACCGGAGGGGGACGAAAGATAAGCAAACACGCATTATTGATTCGGACAGTGCCGCGCTGGTCGGAGGGGCATCGAGCGATAAGGATCGAGGATGCACGCACGGCCGCTTGATAGATCAGCAAATGGCGTGCGCGGTATCCCGCTGCGCCGAGCCACAGCGTTGCTCTCTTCGATATATAGAAAATAATTGGCTGCGTTTACTCGCAGCCGCTTGCGGCCGGCGCGTGACGTCGTAATTCGCGACGGCCCCGCGCGCGGCTTACCGAGATGTTATCTTGGCCGATGGCTTATACAGCATGGTTCGAAGAGAGAGAGAGAGAGAGAGAGAGAGAGAGAGAGAGAGAAAGAGACGTTGTTCGATTTCACGTGGTTCGCTTATTGGCTTATTTTGATAATTCCAAATGTTCAGTGTTATATCAAGGGTTTTAATTCATTAATATTTTTTTAAATACTTTTTATTTGGCTTACTTTTTTATAGAAAATACGTAAGCTTAAATATTGTAAGCTGCACTATTGCATTAAGTTATTAAGATGCGTTCATCGCGATGGACAACTGCGCGCTCCTGTACCTTTTCGTTGATGCTGCACATTCTAATGTCGGAAAACAGCACCAAAGAAAGAGTAACCTGGTGTAGAGTGTTAGTGATGCGTTTTGCGCCCGGTGGCGCATAATGGCCAGTTTTTCAAGCCAATTAAGTTTTAGATAAAAAAAGTAATGCCTACTTGCCGAGGTGTTAAATAAGAACAAATTTTGTTCTTGAGAGATAATCGCGCCGTGGCTTCAGTTAATCTGTTTAGTTGACGACTCTATTTAAAATTTGCTATTTTGAACTTAAAAAAAATAGTAAATCAGATTTTTCTTACATTTTGTTTCTTTGTAATTGTACTTTTTACTCTACTAAAACTACTTTGTACTTTGTACTCTACTAAAATTTTAACCACGCAAAGATTGGAATGCGCCGCCATCGAATAAAGAGGTAACATTCTATAAAAGAAAAATCTAGAAATATACATTTAACACAAAAATTGTCGCGAGTAAAGTTTGTCTTACTGCTGCTTCAAAAATCTAATATTTTAAACATATCTTATCTAATCTATATGTATTTTAATTTGATCTAAATTTATTTTTAATTTGATAAGAAAGGAAAATTCATAACAAACCTAGCAACGAGGTAAATTGACCATGATGAAAATGGTGACAGCGGTGGGATAAATATTTGATAAATATTGTACTTTGTAATATTTTTACAAAATTCACTTCATTTTTACTACTTTTTTTGTTAAATCCCTACTGTGGTGGAAATTTTTCTGATTATTTGAATTCGGTTTCTCATATTTTACCTCTTTTTTTTTCAATTTTCAAGAGTTTATATTTTTCTAGTCCCTTTTCAAAACTAATCAGCTTATGTGAATATATAGATAGATGGCAGTTTACATTAAACAAGCAATTAACAGCGTTCCGATTTTCGACTGTTCTAATTTAGGAGTTGTCGCGCCTGTTGTCAAGAAACAAATCGAGCGAGATCTAACGAAACACCAGAATCAGTCTAGTGCCAGCCCTTGAAATAAAGAGATACGGGAATATAATCCAAACGATAAGTCCGAACAACGTGCGCAAGTCCTGTGATCTACAAAAAACGTAGATCACAGAACTCCAGAACAGGTAAACTCTCGCTCTTATATAATCAATGTGTGTGCCTCGGTAGAAATCATAGATTACACTAGAGCCGACAGAGAGATTTTATTAGATTCCGCGGAAAAGGTGGAGGGCCCGAGCTGGAAATACGCTACGAAGGTGAACATTATAAGCGTAGAAGAGTTGCATCCGCTGGACGTAGCTGAGATAGCTGAAGATGATAAGTTTTGCAGCGAACAGTAAATACAAACGTTCTTTACAACATAAATTCCATACTCACTGATGGTCACTTTATTCGGCCTTTTCCTCACGCCCAGTAATTTTCCAGATTTCCTTTTTATACGACACGCTCGCTCGCGCGCCGGAGCTCGCCCATTACTTTGAATTACGCGCGTCCTTTTAATCAACCTCGCCACTTTATCCTTTACTCGCTCGGCGCTCGCTCTGGGCAAAGCCGGCCTACCGTCAGCGGGGCTAAATGTAAAAGCTGCAAAAGAAGAGAGGAGGAGAGAGAGAGGGTCGAGCGCATAAGCACCTTTGATATAACGCTAAGGCGCAAGTGTCGTGTGGCAAATCAGAGACAGCGCGGAAAATCTCCCGGAAACAGCTTAGACTTGGCTAACAAGGGGGTTACTCGTCAGCGGGAGAGTCGAGCGGTTGGGGGGAGAGATGGAAGGGCAGAGAAAAAGGAAGACAAAGAATGTAGGTTCTGGGAAAGGAGGCAAAGAACTGCACGAGTCAAGTCCAATTCCGGTTTGGTTTAAACACTAACTAACCAATCACGCTAAGTTGATCGAGTTGCGGCCAATCAGCGCCTAATTCCGACATTCGTATTCACCGCTGATCCTCTTTCTATATCGCTCTGTTGCGAGCCTCTTCCTACCTATCTCTATCTCGCTTGATCTACCCTCCTTTTTTTTATATTTCTCATCTGCGTCTCGCGATGAGCGAGTAAGGTTCAGAGTTATGTTTTTGTCTCTTTTATGGGTAGTAGTGATTTTATTTTTAAGGTTTATGTGTACATCGCGGATCTGTACGAATCACATCTTTATTATTGTAAAGAACTTCCAGAGGAGAGGGGCCGAATTTTATTATATGTTCATATATTATATTCTAATACAGACGGTGCAATATAAAATTGCAGTCAACTTACGAATCAAGATAGTTTAACAGGATACTGTTCCAACAATTTCTAAAAGTGTAAATATGTGAATTATAAATCTTAAATAATGTAAACTATCGAGGGTGCGGTTCATTTAATAGACCGGGCATGAATAATTCCTCAGAACATTAAATTTTCAAATATGCGATTTAAAAGTTTATTACTTAAAACGAAAAAAATTCATAAGTTCATAGATTCGCAGGTATAAAAATAAATACAAAACTTAAAATTGTTACGTGGAGAAAATTTTTCGTTAAAAATTACATTGAATGTTACTGTAAATACTTATGGAAATCACTGTTATTATTACGTTTTAATCAAAATTTTATCTCTTAATAATTTTTTACGTTTCAAGAAATGAAGTATATTAACCAAACAATATTTGATAACTTTTATTCAAAAAATTTACTTTTATTATTCTTAAATTGAATTTAACAAAGCAATAAGCATCAATGAGTTTTCAGTGATTTTGTAAATAATCAATATTTAAATTGAAAAATTATTACATAAAAAATATAAAATAAAATAAAATGTAACAATATAAATTTCCCACGTTTAAAAAATCAAATCTTTTTCAATCTAAATTCGGGCGTTAAAACATGAATAAAAGTATCGGTTAGACCGCCATCAAACCTCGATTAAAAAACAAGCTAGTTCAATCAATTTTTGAATTTTCGAAATCGAGCACTCGGCTTCAATTCGAAATCCCCCGACTCAGCGAGCGGGCATTCATCCGGCTCTCCAAAATAAAAAAATTCTCAAAAATCCCGAAAAAAAAAAGAGAAAACCACTTCGCTCGATTTCAAAAGCTCTCTCGCGCACCTCGGACTAAGAAATCAATGGATTAATTCCCACGAGTCACTCTACTTCGCCGCAATTTCTCTCTCTCGTTCAGAGGAGAATTTTAATCAGATTGGCCGTCGGCGCGCCTTGTCGAGCCTCGCTGCGTCAATTGTTTCCGACGCGCGTTTCGCATGCCTGGCTCGTTATACGCGTCGAGCCTTCTCGCGAAACAAACGCGCCCCCGCTTCGACGTGCGTCGCACGGAAAGGACCTTTCAAGAGGAGAGTCGCGTTTACGAATTCCGTGGGCGAGTAAAGCGCTTTGCGCCAGGCATTAAGCTGTTTGGATAGAAGCCGGTTGGTAGTCTCTTTAGTACGGGAAATTACATTTTATCTGCTTGAATACAATAGTATACTTATTTTTGACTTTTTGATATATTTGATTTGATAAGCAATGATTGTCAGGAATATACTTCTATCATTTCCTTTGAAATAGCTATCGATGTAATATCGCTTAAACACAACTGCATTAGTATTAAGCCCCGACGATCTAACACTAAATCAATGGGTACAACAATGACCCGGTAGTTCTGGCCATTAACGATAAAAATTTCCCAGCAGCTGGAGCAGCGCATCGAGAATTAACTACCTAATCATTCTCGGCTTACAACGGCGCCCCGGTACTTTATATAAATCCTCGCTCCCGACGAATCCAATCCCATCAAGAAACTCATAACAACCGACATCCACTCGATTATCCCGTCTGATGAGCGCATTTTTCCAGCCCCTACGTAGCCTTATCGCATCCGGCTCTCCGCTGCTCATCGGCCCCTATCTATACATACAAACGGCCAGAACAAACGCTCTCATTATTTTCAGGCGGCCCGCCCATTCGGCGTTTGCGTCATTTTCCCTTCGCTCCTCTCGTGTACGTGTGAAATCATCGCGTCGATTCACGAATGGCAATTAAGTTTTCACGCAGCCCGAGGATAAATCTTCCACGAGCGCGTACAAGTTGCCGGGAATTAAACGCGAGTGCCTGCTAGTCTCGCGCTCGCTTTTCTATCTTCAGCGTGAGAGAGAGAGAGAGAGAGAGAGAGAGAGAGAGAGAGAGAGAGAGAGAGAGAGAGAGAGAGAGAGAGAGAG
>UELX01003433.1:0-23364 GCA_900480035.1 Eupelmus urozonus | reverse complement strand
GATTTGTTGAAAGTTCAGTTAAATTTCCTAAAAAGTTTGGTAATTTTCTAGATTTTCACAGTCTGTTACCGCTTTACAAAAAATTTGGTAATTTTTACAGAAATTTTCGTAAATTTTACAGAAATTTGTTCTCCGCGTAGTACTACAATAATTATGAACAACAATCTTGAAAACAAATTTTAATAATAAAAATCCAATTACAACCGCTCGCCAAACAAACAGAATCTCCAACCGATACAAACTTCCAACAATAAAACCACTTCCACCATCTCACACCTCAAACGGATGAAAACGACCGTTATCCCCTTTCAAAAAGGAAAAACTTCCGATTTCCAAAAACCGGACCTTACTCAACAACTCACTCGACGCATTGTTACACATCAATCTGAAAAGCGCAAACCCCAGCAATTTTCCCACCTCACATCTCCACACTCTCTCCAAAAGAAGAAAAAATAGCACCAAAGCCACACCCCACAAGAACCTCCAAGTATATTTCGCACTTGTCAACGGGCATCGCAGCACTCGTTAAACTCAAGCGCTACGCCAGCGCAGCTCCCGGGCGTGGCGCGCTACTTAGCGCCTGGGAGATGTACAGTCGCACCGGTATAGCTGCGACAATGAGGCTCTCTTTCTTTCGGGAACTCGGCTTCTCGAATTCTGGGATGCATTGTGGAGATACGAGATTATTGCGAACCAGTGCGCGTGGTTGAGCTGGGTGCGGTTTTGGAAGCTGGAGTGTGCCGATTGTTGGGGCTGAAAATTTACGTTAGGCGGGTTTAATTTGAGATGGGGATTAATTTTCTGGAAGAACTGACGGTTTTTTGGTGTGAGAGCTTAATTGCGCTTGAGTAAACACTTGGGTTCGTGTGATTGTGTTGCTCGATACTATTGTTTACGAGTGTTTTTTGAAAGAAAAGCAGTAATGAGCAATCCCTTAAGTTATATGATTTTATTACTATAAGCGTGAAAAAGAAGAAAACAGAACGGGAAAAGTGCAGAATTAAGAATGTGGAGCATAGTAAACAAACAAGTAGAAAATCAAAATACGCATTCCTCTCTAACGCATCAACTCAAGAAAACAAATTTCCATAATAATATACAAAAACAGCAATCGGCGGATACAATAGAATGCCAGTCTGACCATCCGCTATTGTATTTAAATGCTCGCGCGGGGCCGATCGACCCAAATTTGCCTCGGACCTCATTATGTATATATGTATATATAATATCTGGAGCTCGTCAAAATCCCCGGCGCGCCTAAGGGACGACGGCTCCATTACGCTCGTCATCAAATGACTCACGTGTGTATGTTTACATATCACAAAGTGAGCATCTACCTTACTATACTCCTGAAGGGTAGCGAATCATTAATTTTGACCCCGTTGAATTTTGTAATTATTTTTCGATTAAACCTTCTTAACGCGACGGTGCACGTGTGCAAACTTTTAAATGATGTAAGAATAAGTGGCCCTCGTGCTTGATGATGTTTCAATGCTGAAGTACTGAAAAATCAAATGATCAAATGATTGCAGTGTTGTGAATGCGTGATATTAAAAATAAATACGAAACGAGGGTCTCAAGATAATGAAATATATTTCTTAAAAAATTAGCGCAATGATTCAATGGTAACTGGCCATCCACTTCAAGCTTTACCTTTACAAAAATAAATACTCATTACAAATTTAAACAAACAACGCCCGTCTACCAATATCCTTCCTAACGGTCCGCACAACTCGACTCACAATAAAACTAAGGCGACAAAAGGGCGCAAAAGCCGAACAAATTTCCAGCTATAAAACCATATCCCTCCGGCAATCTCTTTGCACCTTTCAACTTTTCCTCGAACCTCCCCTCGATATACGGAAAAAGAAAAAAAAAACGGTCAGCGCGCGGACTTTAAAGGCCCCGGCCTCAGCGTGTCCAGTTTCGCTGCCCCCTTTTACGAGCGATAAGTCACAACACGCACTCGAATCCGAGTCTCACTCTCTGCGCGCGAGCTGTTTTGCCAATTCCCCCGGCCCCGGGGAGAAAAAACATCTGGAGCATTCTCCACGCTCTCCTCTCTCTCGATTCCCCCGCAAAGCTATTTTTCCTCCTCTTCGATTTTTTCGCCGCCTGGAAAAGCGTACACACCGCTGCGTAACGGGCGATTTTCCTCACCCAGAAAGCATCACACTCTTTCCTCAGCGCACTATACGTTTTCCTAAGCTGATAAATAAGGAAGAGAGAGAGAAAAAAGAGGGAGGCTGCGTATATATAGTGGGAGAGCGGCGAGAACAATGCGGAGAGCGGCGCGTGGTCTTCTCTCCTGGCCCCAGGTTAATATGCGGGCAGCTAAACATTGGAAGCCGGACAATGCCAAGATTTATAGGTCGACACATACGCGCGCGCCGGCCATTGTCCAGTATTGGACGAACCCTCTGCAACTCGCTCTATCTGTCCTTTTTCTCACCCTCAATCGTCGGCTCTCTTTTCTCGCTTTCGTCTATATTTTCGGGCTCGCTCTCGATTTTTCTTCGAGGGAGTAGTGGGGGAGAGCTGCGTGATGCAAACTCGTCAATTTGAGGATTGGAGGATGAGAATAAATTTTAAAGGTCGCTGCTGCTGCTGCTGCTGCTTCTGGGTAAATAGTAAGTAATGTCGGCTGTGCATATAAGCTTTTTGTTACTGAGGATGTAGTTAAATGCGGATGTTAAATTTTGGTCAGTACAGGCGCGTGCTGATGTTAGTTACTTGGGCTGGGACTGGACGTGGTGGAGAATAAATATTTTGGGATTGCTCGGTATAAAGAGTGTGTTTCAAATTTTAGTTAGTTTATTGCGTTTATTAGATTATAAGCAGTATGTTATTTGACGCAAAATTCATTCAAACTAGCATATACTTTGTGTGCCTACTTGTACATTATTTTTACTTTTTTTTTTTTAATTTTTACAGTCTTTTTATGAAACATAAATGAAGACTCTGGACTAAAAACAAATAAAAATAGTTCGACTGCAAAATAATCTTCGGTTGCTGCAAAAAGCTTTTTTGCTCTGATTAACAGTAATTCTTCAATAACAAACTTATTAAGGTGCCAATGGCAATTTGACGTACAATGTATCAAAGTATATATTTTTAAATTCAAAAATCTTTTCCACCATATATTGTTCAAAACTCTGCCATACCGAAGCCAAATGATCCAAATTTAATTAGTTCCATAAAGCTTAGCATCGCCTGCCATACCTTTTCCTTTATTAAAGAAAATTGTGAAAAATCCATAAACAACAGCCGATCACCCAAAAATTATATCCCCGCGCAGCCCATAAAGCCCCGCAGCTCCAACCATAAAATCTCCACCCTCGAAAAAATTAAAAATTGATTGGCAAAATTCCATAAAATCACCCCAACCCATAACTTTCAATCTCTCCTAGGCGCGTGCTCCGCGCGGATAAGCTTATAAATCAAAGCGTCCGCATATCCCTTTTGTGCACGCGTATCACACGCGCGCGCGCGCGCATTCTAAATTGGAGTAGCGACTCTAAATCCGCGTCCAGCACACACACATATACATAATGGCCCGTGCCGTGCTGGACACGCGCACTCTTTCACACTGGACATTTAACGCTCGGGGCATTAAAGGGAAAAATTTTTCGGGAAAAGTCCCGATATATATAACGTAGGGCTAGTCTCGTTTACTCTGCTCCTGCAGCTTCTCGCTCGGTGGGAGCTCTCTGGCCCCCTTTTTCAATATATATCCGAGGCAATGGCGATTCTGCGCGCCGTGCGTGCGCCCGACGATTAATCGTTTTTCACCGATTTTCGGACGCGCCGGACGCTTGGTATACAAAGGAACGGGGTCTTTTTGTTCGGCGCGTATTTATGATTCGGCGCCGCTCCAATTTCCAGGCTTGCTTTCTTTAAATAAACGAACGCGGCCACGCGCGATTGTTGCGTTGGAGAATGGGAATGGCTTTTCGTTTTTGGCTTTTCTGGGGATTTCGCTAGTGTGCAACTGCTCTGGATGATTTTTCGGAGCATATGAGCGCAAGGATTACGAGCAGTGGGTACGGTTGTATGGGGTTTGGGACTTTTTGTTTTGTAATGAGCTAACTTTCTAATAACGTGCGGATGACTGCTTCTTCCTCTGGAGAATTTGATCGTTTGATATACTATTATTGCATTGCGATAATTTTTAGTTAAAATTTAAGAATAAAGCAAACGTAATGTGAGAAAAGAAGAAGCATTTCTTTTAACTGTTTGCAATTTGTAGTTGTTTGAATAACTACAAACGGAATATTTCACTGATTTTTATAAAGAGAACAACTTTTGTTAAATCAACTGAGATTTTTTATCAGTGAATAAATATGTACTTTTACTTATTTCTAAATTGGACTTTTTTTGTATCAATGGACAAACCTTTTTTTAACATACATTTAATAAATATACCCAAAATAAAGAGTAAACGAAACTTACGCAGGAGACCTAATTGAAAGGTATAGTTGTTGTAGTAATAAAAAAGATGTAGAAGGAAAAGAATAAACATGAAAGACATTTTTTATTTAAATTAAAAATAACTTAGTAAACAATAATACAAAAATTTATGCTCTGGTTCCAAGATATGTTGAATATCCATACTTATCAAGCAAAATTGGTAAAGCATATTCTTCTGTAATGTTCTTGACGTTGAATACAATATCAATAATGGGATAAAGACTTTTAACATTCAATGAGTTATAGTAATCTTTTACGTAATGTCGCAACTTGTAAGTTCCAACTGTGAATTGCTCTTCTATTGATGTGAAATTTCTAACTTGACCATTTACTGTCGATCTGGAGAATTTGTTTTTGTAAGTTCAATTTTAGTATTGATGTATTTACATTTAAACGAGTAAGATTTCATAACATGTAGCTATTATAACGGCATTAGTTATGTACATTCAAATTTTGATCCCTACTTTTTAAATTATATTAAAGTTTAATAGTTATTCCAGTATTAAAATTAATAATTTTATTACCTTTTACTGACAACTATCCATTCATGATTTTTCTTTTTATAAAGTGTAACTGGAACGTTAGAAACTACTTGTCCTAAATTTAAATCCTTTAATGCAGCAACAATTTTAAATTCATTTTGAGCGAAAACTACTGTATTAACTTGTAAAACAATAAAGCTGATAAAAAACCATGCTGCGAATTTCATATTAACTTTTTTAATGTAAGAAATTGAACAAAACGAAAACCAACCGGAATGATGTATAAGTAACTCTTGAAGGTTAGTCAAAAGATTTAAGTTTGTTTGAAGATAATTGATGGTACTAAATTACTTTGCTGTACTAAACTCAAAAGTACCATAGCATCTTTTATATACAAACTCTCAGAGACCTTATCAAAAAGAACATTACAAATATCTTATAAGTAATATTTGTATTTGGTATATGTATTCATCTTTATTTCGTGATAAGAACATAAGAAAATCTGTAAATATTATTACGTCACAGTGAAATGAGTATAAATATTTATTTCAGAAAATTATTTCAAATTATGATTTATCAAATCGGTTGTCTATTATTATATTTTTAGTATAGTAAATTTTAAATCAAATACTTATTATATTTTTATTACAGTACAATAAGTATTTGATTTAAAATTATATAAAATAATTTTTGTTTAAATATATAAAACTAATTCTAGTGGCAGAAATACAATTTAAATTTTTTTGTTGGAAAATTGCTATAATTCTTCTGCAGTTAATTTTACTAATCACAATTATACAACACTTGCTGCTCATTTCGAGAATGTATATCTTTCTTACATACGTAGAATGTACATACATAGAGTTTAGAATTATTAACAGACAATGTGAAAAACGAATTTCAGACAAAAGGTCTATGATTTTTAACAGACTGCAACAATTGACAGTCAACTGACGGTCAATTTACAATGACTTTTGTAATTCATAGACAAAATGTTTGTTAAATCGACAGATTTTAGCTACCAGCACATTTTTTATACTACCCGCGTATTTTTAACTAGACCGGTATAAAACTTTAAACATTTATTTATCAAAAGACTTCATAAACATGTTCATAATTTTGTCTAAATGTATAGTTATTTCTGTCTTATTATCATCCTATTAATTTAATTTCTTATACATTAATGTAAATTAAGTACGGACATGATTTTTAAATAGAAAACTTCATTTTATTATCAAATAGATCAGATCTTATCGATACAAATACTAATCAAGAAGAAGCCAAATGTTTTTATCCTTATCTTATCATAGATTTTAACTTTATAAATAAAATAATTATTTTCATAAGAAACTATAATAGCAGACTCTTCTAGATTTGCAAAGGAGCAAATGAGTGAATATTATACGAAGTTTAGAAACTGACTGTAGTTTTTGAGAAAATCTTGATTTTATAGAAATAGATTTAAACCTAGAAAATATAATTTTTGCAGTTATTCTTAAATTGAAGTTTTCTCGAATTCTTTTGAAAATTTTTAATTTTATTTGCTTGCAATTATTTACTGTTACATTTTTTTACGAAAATGATTATTTTACTCATCATAGCAAAAACCTTGATTGGACAAGGCTAAAGATATTTGGCCTCCTTTTAATAATGTAATGATACGATTTCCTTGATAAGTATTTAATTTAATAAATACATAAAGGAATAAATTATTTTTTAATGATGTAACAAAGATTTGTTTATTTATTAATAATTTCTTGTTTTTCGCATATCACAAATATTTATATTTTAAAATATTTTATTAACCTAATGTTTACTAATTACTGTAACGAGCACGAAAAGTTTTTTAACAATATTCAATTACTTAGGTTACAGTTTTATTGTCCTCGATATGTCGAATATCCAAAACCACTTATCAACAACGGAATATGGTAATGTTCTTTAGCATTGTCGACGTCGAATATTATATCAATTATAGGATACAAAGTATTTGAAGAACCGAAATAACTTTTTGTTTCGAAAGTCAGTTTGTAAGTACCAGTACTGAATTCTTGATTGTTAGATGAAAAATTTGTATAACGTCCATTACTTTGTGTTTTCCTGAAAGGTAAATCATAAATAAAAATTTCAAAATCATTAAATTCATGTATAAGAATATATTATGCAAGATACCGACACAGATAGTTGTAATAACTTCAATAAAAGTTTATATGAAAATAAAAATAAAGAAAATCATTTATTTACCCATTACTTATAAGTGTCCAATCGCCATTGTTTTTCATTTTATACAATGTTACTGGTATATTCGCAGCAGGTCGTCCAATACTAGTATCCAAAACATGCACAGACATATCGTAAGCAAATAAGTCTTCTGTACAAAATACTGAATGTACTCCTAACGATATCAACACCAGTAAAAAGTTAAATCTTAAAGTCATTTTGATTTGTAAAATTGAATACCAATAGAATTTTCAAATCGAAAAATAATGTTATTCTACAGTGAATGTATCGAGGTTTAAATACGGACTGAAGCACAATCTTTGTTGTAGAGCGTTTATGATGTTTTCACTCTGGTAAAGAGATATCAAATACACTTGATTATACATTATCATTGTCAAGACCACTTGATAATAATATTTATGTTAAATAGATAACTCATTCAATAAGATATTTAAGTAAAGCATATTAATTACATGATGTGATATAATAATTACTGATTTCTTATATGTATCTTAATTGAATATGTGCATATGCATGTTATATTTTTACTTTTCATCCATTTTTGGAGGCTTTAATTTTTTTTCTTAAATTTTAGTATATTCTGCAACCATCAAAAATAAGGTTTTTTAAATATATATTTTGAGCTTTTTAGGAGATTTGAGATCATAGTAATCCTCATCAGATAGCTCTTAAAATAGGCCATCATTGCTCTATTCTTATTTGTAACCTAGTAACTTGTACTCTAATATCTCTCAGTATGCAGCATTTTTCTATTTTAAGGTATGACATCATTGAAAAAATCTTTTAAATTCTAAACCTTAGAGTGACTTTAGAAACTGAATCATCGTATAATTTCTATAACTGTAAAAAATTACTATTGTCAAATTTACAAAAATCCAAATAAAAAACTACGTGAGGCATTATATATTCAAATTTTAGTTCAAATTTTCTTTTTTATATTTAATTACGTTTCTCATCAAAAATATAATCAAACACCTCATTATTTTCTTTAGACACTCTATTATGTTTATGTTGACATCTTTATACTTAACAAAATAGTATATTTTATCAAAGATAATCAAACTAGAAGTAAAAACATTTGATTTGAGTAGTGATAGAATTGTTTATATGACCTAGAATCTATTATAAAGATAAATCTTCAAAAAATAGAGTTCAAGAATTTGATACCATTAATTTCAACAAATCTTTGAACTATCAATAAGAGGTTTGGTAGAAGTCTCAAGGTAATCTAAAACAGTCGTTATGACAGGGAATATAAATTCCAAAAAAGAACTATTTGAGATTTGTATTATAGATCATTGGGGTTCACGATCACGTATAGGTTAAAAATTTTCAATGAACTTTTTTCTGGAACTAGTGCAACTCACTACATTTTGGAGAAAATCATATACTCTTTTCCATAAAAGGGGAAAAAGTAAAAAAATATATCTTTTTATACTTGTATACAGCAGATCAAATTTTATTGGATCAACTAAACATTTTTTTTAAATGTATAAACAACGTAAATAATAAATGTATACTTTTACTCATATTTAATTGACAAATTCCTTTTTAAGAGATAAATAATATTGCAATATTTTCTTTAGCTAAACTAATTTTGACTATTAATATACATTTTATCTCATAAAGTTAATATTAAAAAATTTAAATGATAATATCAAATGTGTATGATTATTAAGTATAATTATTGTAAATATGCAAAATAAAATTCAAAAGAAACTTTTAAAAAAGACCCTCATACATTCGTAGGGGAAAGGGGGGGGGGAATTAGAATTCAAGAATATTTATATATGAATATTTCTATTTGAATTAAAATATAATTTGTTCAATTATCTAATTTTTAGATATCGAAGATATTTTATATCTTTACAGGTTAATAATTTTTATTAACACAGAAATTCATGACAAAGATCCGAGATAGGTAGTGTATCCATTATTATCAAGCAAAACTGGTATAAGGTATCGTTCTGTAACATTTTTGATTTCAAACACAATATGTACAATGGGAAAAAGACTTTTAACATTCAATGAATTGTAGTAATCCTTCACATCAAATCGCAGTTTGTAAGTTCCAACTGTAAATTGCTCTTTATTTGATGTGAAATTTCTAATTTCTCCATTTATTGTCTTCCTGAAAAAGTCATTTTTATAAGATTGGTTGTCGTATTGATATGCTTACTTATATTATGCATTACTTTTGATTTTCAAAGATTTTTTTTTAATAATTTTTCCATTAGAATGAGAATTTTATTACCTTTCACTGACAATTATCCATTCAGAGCGTTTCATTTTATAAAGTGTAACTGGAACTTCGGAAGGTGCTTGTCCTACACTCAAATCTTTTAATGTAGTCATAATTTTAAACTCATTTTCTGCAAAAACGATTGTATTAACTTGTAAAACAATAAAACTGATAAAAATCCCTACAGAAATTTTCATATTAGCTTTTTTTAATTTCAGAAAATAAACAAAAATATTTTAATTAGATATAACGATTAAAAGTCTACAATATTCGAAAGATAAAAGATTATTTAGTGATCATTTGTGATACTGAATTATTTAGCTGTACTGAACCCAAAAGTTAAGTTGCATCATTTATATATAGAAAATCGAAGGCGTTATCAAGAGCATATATATATCATAGATAATTTTTGTATTTGGTATATAAGTATTTACTATCTTTCATGTTGAAAACAAGGTAACTCTGAATATAAAAATACCCTAGTCAATTGAATACAAGTATTTATTTGTTTATTCAGAGTATCAGTAACTTAAATTACTTAGTAAATATTAAATACTTATTATAAAGTAATCTTGACGCAAAGAAAAACGAATTTCCTGTTTGTTAATCTAGTAGAAAATCATTTGAGAATATTATTTCAAATTATTACATTAAATTATCGTACATCAAATTACCAAATGATTAAATTGTTGACGATTGTCATCTCTTTGATATCGACAATTTCTGCAAAACTGGATAAGGGTATTTATTAAAAAATTATTCAACATTGTTTCTAAAACTAAAGAATAATTAAGTTATCTATAAGTTGTAGCATTTATAAAAAAATGCTTAAACAGTATGATATCCAGAAAAGCTAATATCAATAAATTAACTTTTTAATATTTAACAAAATTTTAACATTTAAAAATCTGTTAAATGTTACCAAATGAATCTTCTATGGCGTATCCTACCATCCACATACAAAAAAAGCTAATTTTTCACGCTACCCATCATTTCTCCATATCACTTTAAAAATGTGAAAACCTCCAACGCTCCTCTCCCAAAACCCCCTGCTAATTGAATTAAAAATCCATTAAAACACACTCCCAACCAAAAAGAAAGCTCTAATTACAGTAGATCGAAAACGAGGGCCATGAATAAGCGCGCAAAGTAGCTCTCACGAGCCCGGGCACGAGCTAATAACCCTCCGCCTGCCGACGCGCAGTCCCATAGATTTTTTTTCCCGACATAAGGGGCTATGCCCCCGCGAGGGTCCAATTCGATCCATCTCTTACTCTCTCCTAATACCCAATTAAAATTTCCGTGCGCCTACACCATCCTGCCAACTGTCTCTCACTCTTGTCGATCTTTTCTTCCTACATACACTGAAAAGCCCTGTTTGGGGCCCCGACAAGCCATGAAACGCGATAGAAACCCTCTTGTTATCTATCTACCCCCGAGTCGTAAAAAAGCGACGACTCAATCCGGAAAAACGCCGGGCCCGTGTTTACCGGGGCTGAGCGCCGGCTTACAAGCTTTTTCACGCGGGATTATAAAAAGCAGTCGACAGCGAAAACACGCGTACACCTCTATATATCTATCGCTCTCGCGGTATAATCGGATTTTAGCCCAGCAGCCCGCTCTCTCCTTCATATTATAGCTTCTCTCTCTCTCTCTCGCTTCTTTTTTTCGCTTTCGACTGGGCGGGGCGAACGCGCGCACCCCTGCACGCACGTATATATACCCTCACCCCTCGCGTATATACTTTCTCTCTCTCTCTACTATGCAGCGCGCACGAGCCCCGCACGCGCGTTAATTCTGGCCACTTTTCAAACGTCGAGCGGTCGCTCCCTATTTCTGGGCACCCTCTTCCCCATAGCCTCTTTTTTTCGTCTTTCCACTTTTTTTTTCTCTCTTTTTTTTTGTTACGCGCGAGCACTGGACGACACCCGATACACGCGCTCGCCGTGATTTCCGTTTCCTATATAGCTTCTCTCTGGGCTCTTTGTATATAAGCGCGGACTTTCCGGGGGGACGCGTGCGCGGTCCATAGGTATTTCTATGAGCGCAGCTTTTTTTATGCGTTTTTCTAGGGGCGGCTGGCGACCGGTCGTTTTTTTTGCTCTCGTGGTTTGACGTCTGGCCGTTTAGGCATTCACGAGGGGAGAGAGAGTGCGCACGGTGCAGGGATGATTTTGGCGTTTTTTTGGGAGATTCGTGTTATGACGAGATGGAGTTTTTTTTCGTATGAGCGTTTTTTTTTGGGAGAAGGTATTGACTGCGGGTAATTGAGACGTAATTGACTCGGCAAGTGCGAGAGAGTTTTTTCTTTCTTATGTGTTTGGGGTTCCGACAAGTGGTTACGTTTTTTTCTTGGATTCAAATAATGGGTGATTGGGGTTTTTTGTGGGGTGAGAGATTTTTTTTAGATGATTGACTGGTTGAGAATGTATTATACAGAGTAATTACACGTTAAAAGTAATAATTTAGTATTTACTCTTTTGCAAGAAATGAAAAAGTCGTAATTAATGTATGTAAACATAAATGTATAAAATTCTACTTCGTGCTCGAAGAAGGATCTTCAAAAATATGGTTATTTTTTAGATTTTTTGAAAATATAGTAAATTTTTTCTTTTTTTCCAGTCTAGTGGATACTTATCTATGTACTTACATTAGCACGATTTTTTTTATCTTCTTAGGTGTTACTTTCACATCTCGTAATTTATGTGCTTTAATTAAATATTGCATTGCTACAGTTATCTATTTAAGATAAATATTATAAAGTGGACGATGCATAATAATAATGTATAATCAAGTGTATTTGGTATCTCTATACCATTTTGCAAACATCATAAATATTCAACAACAAAGATTGTGCTTCAGTCCATATTTAAACCTCGATTCATTCGCTGTTATATAAAATTATTTTTCTAATTTTTAAAATTCTATTGGTATTGGTATCATTTTATAAATCACAAATTCTTACTAAATCTGGTTAAAATATTTTTCTTTATCTTTCTTTTACATTAAAAAAGTTAATATGAAATTCAATGTAGGATTTTTCATCAGCTTTATTGTTTTACAAGTTAATACAATAGTTTTCGCTGAAAATGAGTTCAAAATTACTCCTTCCTTAAGGGATATGAATTCAGGACAACTAGCTTCTAACGTTCCAGTCACACTTTATAAAATGAAAAACTTGGAGTGGATAAATATCAGTGAAAGGTAATAAAATTATTATTCTAATGGTAAAATTATTAAAATACAAAATTCTTTGAAAATTAACAATAATGCATAATATAAACGCACATCAAACTTATAAAAATGAATTTTTCAGGAGGACGGTAAATGGACAAGTTAAAAATTTCACATCAAATGAAGAGCAATTCACGGTTGGAACTTACAAGCTGCGATTTAATGTGAAGGATTACTACAATTCATTGAAAGTTAAAAGTCTTTTTCCCACTGTAGATATAATTTTTGACATCAAGGATGTCAAAAATATTAGAGAACCATACCTTATACCAGTTTTGCTTAATAATAATGGATACACAACCTATCTCGGAACTATGTTATGAATTTTTGGGTTAAAAAAACTGAATTTTAACCTGTGAAGATATAAAATATTTACGATATCGAAAAATTTGTTAATTTAATAAATTACTTTTTAACTTAAATAAAAATATTCATTTACTACTTTTGACTTCATTTGTACTTCTTTTGTAAAAGCTATACTGTATCACAGTATTTTAAATTTCTCATATACCTTTCACTACAATAGCAGTTATGAATAGTATAAGGCTGTTTTGCAAGTTTCATTTGAATTTTATTTTGTCTATTTATAATTAAACACATATTGCCATTATCATTTAAGATTTTTAATATCAATCTTATGAGATAAAATCTATATTAAATAGACAAAGTTATTTTAGTTGAAGAAAGTATTGAAACATTATCCCTGTAAACCTTTAAAGGAATTCGTCAATAAAAGCGTAAATAAAAAACTTCATTCTTTTGTTGAAGTGTCAATTTTAACAGAAGGGATTAGTAATTTTTATTGGAGTTAAACCAATTAAAAATAACTTTCCTAGCTCTTTATTCTAAATTAAATACCAGTCCTACATTTTAAAAATCATAATCATAACAAAAGCTGCCCTATAATTCAACATCCGGCCCATCTTTACCTCTTCACACTCCACAATCAGAAATTCGTCTCAGTAAATCGAAAAAGTTTCATCCATCATAAAAGCACACCAATAAGCACATTTTTCCTCAAAAAAAAACCCCGCACTAAAAATCGTCTACTTCATCATGATCGAATCTTTCCAGGCGTTCCAAGAAGAGCCGACAAAACGCCACCACAGCCCTCGCACCCGCCATTAAAAACTATTACGACGAATTTGTACGAGACAGAAAGGAGCAGCTCCGCTCCGTCTCTGCCACACAACAAGAAAAGAAGAGAGTCCTCAGCCGGCACCTCGCAAAAAAGAAAAAAAGAAGAAGAAGAAGCGAGAAGGAGAAGGAGCCTTACTTTTTTCGTGAAAAGTGACGGTCCCCGGGGGCCGGAAACGCAGGGCCAGCCTCTCTCTTTTTTTCGCCGCAGCATTGAGAGAGAGAACAGTGCGCGTTTTCTCGCAGATCATCGTCGTGGCTGAGCGTATGCACGCGCTTAGAACGAGGGAAAAAAAGAGAGCGCGCGACAATAGGGCCCCGGGCCCGAGGCCCCATTAGGGATGCGCAAGCGACGGCTGCGCGAGCGTAAATACTGCGCGGGATTTTAGGTTGCTCTTCGGTGTGGAGTGTGAATGTAATTTGTAAAAATGGGGGTTTGGATGTAGGTTGGAATGCGTAAGGATTTGAGATTTTTTAGAAATTTTTTTTGGAGTGAGATTTTTAATGATGTTTGATAGGGTGAGAATGTGAGAAAAACGTTTATGCACTTTTTAAAAGTATTTTCGAGTAGTAAAATCATTACTTTAGCGAGTGATTCACGTTGAGCAAAGAAGAAAGTAGGTTCATAGTAACATCACTTAAATTTTAGAGTGAATAGTGGCTTGATTTATTTACTTGGACTAAGTTGCAGTTAAATATATTATTTTTATGGAAGTATAAAACTTATATTTGACGAACTAAAAGATTGTTGAAGAAGATACAGAAGAAAATCCAAATTCCATGATGCACAATGGACATGAATGTATGAGTAAAAGTTAGACTTTAATAAATTTTAATTTGAAAAGTTTTTACAGCACTTGTAAATTTTGAAAAAAGGAGAGATTAATGATCATATTAAATGTCAAATAAAAAATCCTTACACAGTCGTTAGGCTTTTATGGAACTACTTTTTTTTTATAACAATAATTAAAATGAATGTTCTTCGTCTTATTTTAGCGGTGTTTAATGTATCAAATATTATTACAACTAAACATTTATAATATAAATTTTCGAAATAACTAAATAACATATAAAAAATAGATAAAAGCAGTATATACTGCAGACATTTTATATGGTAATATTATAAAAAATGAATCGCTCCATTTTTATAATCCTCCATTATTTTACTTAAACAATCTATATTACATTTTTTATAGATAAACAACAAACACCACACCCGCACTGACACATCACAAAAAAAACCATCACCCAACAACAAACAAAACAAACGGCATATGCTACCCACATTTTTACCATCACGAAAAAGAGAGAAAAAAAAAAGAAAATCCATAAAGCTCCGCCATAAATCAGAACAAAACGTCCATCCCAATCTCCCGTCCCTCTCCCGGGCGCCATTTGAATAACAATGCCGAACTAGAAACGATTAAGCATCTCCCCAGCCTCCCCGCGCTTTTCTCCGCTTTTCCGCATTCACCGACGCATATAGCATTTTAATGCTCGCTCGCACGACAACAGCCAAAAGCAAACGCACACGCGCGTCAAAACTCCTATATATATTCCAGGCCGAGGAGAAAAAAAAACCTTCTCGCACACGCGAATCGAATTATATACATCCTCGAGTGTGCCACGCTAGGCGCGTGTCGTCAGGTGATCGATCTCGTATATACATAGGCGAGCAATGATACTTTCATCATTGGGCCCGGATGATGATCGAGCGCTACGGAGTGATCCGCGCGATTTTTCCGAGCGAGATGATGAATAGTTTTTCCCGGAGGGCTTTTCGATTCTCGGTTTTTTTCTTCCTTTACGGAGGGCCTTTTTTAGAAACGACGCTTAAGCGGCTCGTTTTTACGCTCGATTTGGGTGGTTGGAGCGTGAGTGTGGCGGTGAAAGTGAAGTGGATGGGCGATCGAGTTTTTATGAGGTGCTTTAATGGCGATGCGCGAGCGTGATGGCTTTAAGGACGTTTTAGCGTAATTAATTTTTTATTTTCTAATGTTCGGCAGGCTTAACGGGACTTTGTGAGCTTCGCGAAGCGGAGTCGTTATGGGTGAAAGTGTGATAAGTTTCTTGTTAATGACGCAAAGTTTGTCGAACTTTCGGAGAGTTTCGGTTAAACGGTTAATTATGGCTGGATTCGTGGAGGATGCGGTGTGTGACCTAGTTGTGAGTTTTTCTAATTACCGCGGGAATGTCTATTGTTAGAGCGCATTTTTTAGATATAGAGGTGATGAATTAGTTCGGAAATGTAATGTTATATTTAAAATTTTTTTGAATATATATTATTTAAAACGAGATTACATATAATATTACTACAACTTATTTATTAAAAATTTTAAAAAATATAATTAATGACACACATTTGTAATATTATTTATCGTAAAAGATAAAAAACTTTACTAACAATAATAAATAACACATTTATAAAAAATGCTAATGCTCGAAAAATGAAGTCATCACCAATTCCCCACTTGTCAGATTAAAATCTCTAAAACGTCACCTCTATTAGCACCCTAAAACACTCATCATTTACCCACCCAATAACCAACCGCACATCCACATCCACAATCTCCCCTCAACCACCTCACCCCTTTCCCACAACCCACAACCTAAAAAAGTCATCATCGCACCGCCCCACTCACATATAACCCAGGGGGCCGGTGCGCGCACGCGCACCTCAAAACAAACCCGGCACAATGCAGCGCATATCAACCTGTTGAAACGCGGAAAGGGGAGTCGTGTTTTCATTTTTTTTTTTTTTTACGTTCACGCTCGGGTTACAACCCCTTGCGCGCGCTCGCACAATAGAGGCGCGGCGAGGGGAGTTTTTTGTGCGCGGAGCCGGATCGCTCGCTCGCCCATTGGCGCCGCGGCTCGGCGTATCGCGTCAAATGCGGGCTCTGGTGTGTTTTAGGTGGGGTGAGGTTTTTTTTTTCGGCGAGCGCTTTTTTTTTATAATCGACAAAAAACTCCCCATCGCGCGCACGCGCAGGTTGTATTGTGTGATGAGGGGGGGATGTTGGAGGTGTGGATGTGGGTAGGGTCGCGAGCTAAATGCGTGACGATAGGCGCGCGACAGGTTGAGGTGATTTTTTGTGGTGGTTTTTTTAGGTGAGATTCCTTTAGATTTTTTTGGGAGTTTATGTTTATTTTTGGTAAGTTGAGGGTAGTGATGACAGCGTAATAGAGATACTAATAATGTTTTTGTTATCGTGATCTGTGTTGTTTTGGTAGTTATTGATGTAGCCTACAAAAATTATTTTTAGTTTTATTTTTATTTTATTTATAGTTATTACAAATTGCATTTTGCTTTAAAAAAAAAAAGTATAACAAATTGTTTTAATATGGAATAAACGACAAGGTGTAGGTATATAATTGAAAAAAAATTAAGCATAAAAATCATAAAAATCTGCTTAAAGCATCAAACTAAATTTTTTACAATCTCCAACCCTAATTTTCCTCAACTGAAAAACTCCAATCTGCCTCAAACAAACAGCATTCCTCAAAAAAATTCCAAATCTCTTAATCCTCAGTCCGTCTCTTCAAGCAACAATTTTTTAGCGCCCTTCTCTCTACGCCTCTCGGATCAGCATCTCCAGATTAACCAAATCTCCACCATCTCCACCTCACAATAAGAAAAAATCCAGCTCACCCGGCTACGAAGGGTTGAATGCGCAGCGAAAAAAGCCGTCCCCGACGCGTATAAATTTTACGAGAGCGCTTTTCATAAATCTGGAAAAACCGAGGCGGCCGCAAATAAAGGCGACAACAATCGGCTCTGCTGAGCGCTCGCTTTTTGTCCTCGCTAAGAAAGAGTTGGCAGGAAAAAGCTATATATAGGCGCAGGTATATGCAGGGCCGAAACGGCCTCTATATAATCTGCGGCTTTTACCAGGCGCGCGCGCGCGCGCTTTTTGAGAGGTGCTTAGTTAGGCGGGCGCGTGTCGCTCGCTTGCTAAGTCCTTTTACGAGGCGAGCTTCTTGAGGATGGGTAGGGCGCAATTAGACCGGACTGTATCATCGCAGGCGGTGCGCTAGGCTGGGAAAGTGGAGTAAAAAATTTGGTAATATGGTTGAACCCTTTCGCTGGGTTGGACGTAATCTGGTTGTAAAGTTTTTCGTAATCTTTTGCGGTAGCCAGATGCGAAGAGCTGGAAGGTGCATTGCGGGGACTGGAGAAGTAAAGCAGAGCGAGAGGTGATGAGGGAAGCGTTGATGGGGCGGTGTCCGTTATGTTAGTGAGCTGAAGATGGGCGTGAAAATTACGCACTGTTCAATGTACGCTTTTTTATGCATTGCTTTTTTTGGATTCGCAAGTGTATTTTTCAAATTAATATAGTATAATTTTTGGTAAATAGACTTTTTCTCCGGTGCAGAAATATTTTATTAATACTCGGATCGATGATAGTTATTTTGAGTATACTTAATAAATTACTGTAAAACTTATATTTTGCCAGTAGAGGTATCGCAATTCTCGCAAATTTTTGTCTTAGGTATAGTACGCTTTTGAGAAGTACCTAACGGCTTGCTTGCACTAAAATATTGTCATAACTTATGGCAGCCAGAAGGAAAGGTTCAGCTAGTTCAAGATAAAAGACGGAAATGGGAAGGTAAAGGACAAAAGAAAAACAGGTCGAGTGACGAAAGGCGCACGAAAAGAAAGAGAAAGACAGAGTGAAAGCAAGTGAGAGAGAGAGAGAGAGAGAGAGAGAGAGAGAGCAATGGAGTGAAGAAAGACGAAAAGGGGAGGAGAAGAGAACACTACGTCAAATGCTATACAAGCGCATCTGCATAGCAGATTTTATGGCGTCAATCTTAATACCTTGACGTAAACAAGTTATTTATTTATTTATAAGGCTACATGTTTAAAAAAACATTGCATTCATCAGTTCCGTGACTATCTGCGCTCAAGAAAGGTAAAAATAAAAAATTTGTTAGAAAAAATAAGCCAAAGGGAAAGCTACAGACAGATTGACAGGAAAACAAATATTGAAAAAGGAGCGAGAAAGGGCGAAAGAAAATTCGGATCTTTTTTTCCGGAACCCTAAGTCCGGTAACCGGAGATTTTGAGCGGCGACAGGCGGCATAGGAAAGTGGAGTAAAAACTAGTTGCAATCCTTTCGCTCTCGTGCGGCCGTCGCATCTGTTTATTTCCGCAATAAAATTTTCGTAATGCCTCGTTGTAAAGTGACTAAGAAGCGGCCGGTCAAAGAGAGACAAATTAAGAGTGAAAATTACAGAATCTTAAGCAAAGGGTATATAAAAGTAGGTAGAAAAAAAGCCGGCCAATCCGAGGTTCCGACATTTTTTCGATCGGTTTTCAATGTCGAGACACGATCGAGCGGAAAGGCTTACTGTTTTTCTTAAACTTTTTATTGAGTAGCTCGGAATATGCATTTATAGTTACGTTTCTGTAGAAAGTATTTATATTACGGGTAGTGTCTTTTTGCGTTAACTAAAATTTTACAATCATCGTAAAATTTTTTTAATTCTTACTTTTTTAAAAATTCTAGTCATTCTGTAAAATAAACATTGCATTTGATTAGATTATTTTAGATACGATATTTTCTAGTCAAGTATAAAAATAAGAACAACAAAGGGGCTTTGACGGCAAAATTAGGCTTTATCGATCTTCCGTTCCAGACAGAAGTCGGGCATTAATCATCGTTCTTGTCCTATCATAAATTTACGTATTATTGTGGGGCAATACGTTACGTTCGACTATTTCTCTCGTTACGCTCGATGAAATCCAGCGGACGAAAAGTTTATATCAAACAACTCGGAGGAAATGTTTCTTCAGTATAAAAACACTAATGGTCGCCAATCTGTATCACGAAAAAAGATATGTCAAATGCCAATACTTATTTTCATTTGTTTGAGTAGTTGTGTTAGTGCACGTCTGATGTAGTTAGTTAAAGTTGGTAGGTATGAAGTAAATATTAGTACTTTTTAATACAAAAATAATTAAGACTTATTATTAAATAAAATTTTACATTACTAGAGGAACTCTTACGTACTTAATATCTTTACCCGCGACTCTCGCTTACCTCCATATACTCCTTAGGTTGCGTTTTATGTATACTATTTAATTTAAATAAAAGATTTACAAATAAATTGAAAAATATTTCATTTATTGTAATTTAATGATATATAAAAATATAACAAGATAAAAGATGAACTACATCCAGTCGCCGCTGCCAAATCGATCAAATTAAAAAATTCACTGAAAAATCCACCAAAAATCCAATCCAATCAATACCCTCCCAACTTTCCACTATAAACAAAGCCCCGATTCTCTCCAGCTCCTTATCCTCGTTACTTTTTTAATCGCCCCCTAAATAATCTTCCTCCCACTCTGAAAAATCCCATTAACGAAAAATAAATTATCGCATCGTTCTCTCTCTCCTCAGCATCAGGCCTCTATATAGCAGGGCTGCAGCCCGAGTCGATTCATCAAGAAAAAGGCAGCAGCAGCAGCAGCGACGGCGCATCGATCGTTAAAACAAGCCCTCCCCCGCGCGCTATATCCACCCCTCATGGATCGGAGAGACATAACGCAGCAGAGAGAGAGAGAGAGAAGAAAATTTCGATTTCTGTTTGAGCGAAAAATGAGATGGACGATGGCTTTCTCTCGGGGATGCGTGGGGGAGCGCCGCCATTCAGCTATATAGCACCTACGTGTATATATAGCTATAGATTTTTAGGAGCTTTTTCGGTAAAAATCGTGCGTGCGCGCGGCAGCAGGATCTCGCTCTCACCCCATCGGCTGCGCGATACACCCTCGCATTGTGCGCCGCTGCGAATACATACATACGTGGATGAAGCCCACTCCCCCAGAGCAGCTAAATCGCGCACACAAATCTGCTCTGTCTCGCAGCGTGCACTCGAGATATATAGGCGCATGCGAGAGAGAGAGAAAGAAAGAGAGATTCGGAAAATAAGCTTCTTTATTCCGCGCGCGCTCGGAGCTGAGTGTGCGCGCATGTGCGTTTAGCTGTAGAGATGACTATTTTTCTGTGGGGGGTGCGGGAGAGGAGAGTTTTTGAAAATGTTTGTTAAATCGACATATTTTAGCTAACAGCGCATTTTTTATACTACCCGCGTATTTTTAACTAGACAGGTATAAAACTTTAAACATTTATTTATCAAAAGACTTCAGAAATATGTACATAATTTTGCTTATATGTATTGTTATTTCTGTCTTATTATTATCCTATTAATTCAATTTCTACATTAATGTGAATTAAGTACGGACATGATTTTTCAATAGAAAAGTGTATTCTATACAAAGTTCTAACACTGTCTGTAGTTTCATACAAATAGATTTAAACGTAGAAAAAAATTATTTTTGCAGTTATTCTTAAATTGAAGTTTTCTCGAATTCTTCTAAAAATTATCGATTTTATTGGTTTGCAATTATAGAGGTGAAACTGTTACTTTTTTTTACGAAAATGGTTATTTTACACATCATAGTAAAAACCTTGATTGGACAGGGCTAAAGATATTTGGCCTCCTTTTAAAAATGTAATGATACGATTTCCTTGATAAGTAGTTAATTTAATAAATACATAAAGGAATATTTACATTATTTTTTAATGATGTAACAAAAATTTTATTATGTATTTATTAATAATTTCTTGTTTTTCGCATATCACAAATATTTATATTTAAAAAAGATTTCATTAATCTAACGTTAACTATTTTCTGTAATGAGCATAAAAAGTTTTTTAACAATACTCAATTGCTTAGGTTACAGTTTTATTGTCCTCGATATGCCGAATATCCAAAACCACTTATCAACAACGGAATATGGTAATGTTCTTTAGTATTTTCGATGTCCAATATTATTTCTACTATAGGATACAAAGTATTTGAAGAACCGAAATAACTTTTGGTTTCGAAAGTCAGTTTGTAAGTACCAGTGGTGAATTCTTGATTGTTAGATGAAAAATTTGTAAAACGTCCATTACTTTGTGTTTGTCTAAAATGTAAATAATATGTAAAAATTTTAAAATCATTAAATTCGTATATAAAAATGCATTGTGCAATATACCGTCACATATAGTTGTAATAACTTAAATAAATATCAAAATAAGAATAAAGAAAATTATTAATTTACCCATTACTTATAAATATCCAATCGCTATCGTTTTTCATTTTATATAATGTCACTGGTATATTCGCTGCAGGTCGTCCAATACTAATATCCAAAACATGCACAGACATATCGTAAGAAAATAAATCTTTTGTACAAAATACTGAATGTACTCCTAACGATATCAACAGCAGTATACAGTTAAATCTTAAGGTCATTTTGATTTGTAAAATTATACGAATTCCAATCGAATTTTAAAAATTCGAAAAATAATGTTATACAACAGCGAATGAATCGAGGTTTAAATACAGACTGAAGCACAATCTTTGTTGTCGAGTAATTATTATGATACTTGCAATATGGTAAAGAGATATCAAATACACTTGATTATACATTATTATTATGCATCGTCCACTTTATAATATTTATGTTTAATAGATAACTGAATCAATACAATATTTAATGAAAGCATATAAATCACGAAATATGAAAGTAACACCTAAGAAGATAAAAAAATCGTGCGTATCCTCTAGAGTGGAATAAAGAAAAAATTTACAATATTTTGTAAGCGATTTTATGACACAGTAATAAATACAACAAAATTATAATACTATATAGTAAAGGTATAGACTGAGAAAATCTAAAAAATAACCATATTTATGAAGCTTCTTCTTCCAGTATGAAATAGAATTTTATACATTCATATTTATATAAAAGCGTAAAGATTTAAGCGTAAGTTCAAAGTACGATTTTCGTAATATAAAAATCCAAGATAGGCAGTGTATCCATTATTATCAAGCTAAACTGGTATAAGGTATCGTAATACTTTTTATTTCAAGTACAATATCTACACTTTCCAAAAGAAAAGAGATTTTGTTTTGCAATCTTTTTTATACATAGGAAATTATCAAATTTACATTTTTTCTATAGCACATTTAGAAATTTTCTGTTTATAAAAATGTAAAACGTATGTATTATAATTAAAAACGAGTAAATAAAAAATATTTTTCATTTTCAAAATTAAATTATAAAAATCGTACTTTGAACTTACGTTTAAATCTTTACGCTTTTATATAAATATGAAAGTATAAAATTCTATTTCATACTGGAAGAAGAATTTCGTAAACACGGTTATTTTTTTAGATTTTCTCAGTGTATAGCGTTACATTATCACCATCTTTACATGATTAATTTTTAGCCTATAAACTGATGAAAAAATGATGAAAAAATGGTCAATTTTTTATAATATATTTAGCTATAGGTTAGTTTGTTTTGGGTTTGTTTACTACAAAAGAAATATCGCTCGTTTTTCTAATATAAAGTTTGCTACTATAAAATCGTTATTTATTCTGAACTTATTTACTCGAATCTCTGTTAATATCTATAATTATTCGCTATGCATTATAATTATTAATAAAATTTGAAAAATTTGAAAGAGTATTCTTACGTGATTACTATTATTA